>PVJS01002426.1:0-84663 GCA_004027185.1 Glis glis | reverse complement strand
TCATTAGCAATCAGGGAGATGCAAATCAAAACTACTCTAAGATTTCATCTGACCCCAATTAGAATGGCAAGCATTAAGAAGTCTAACAACAACAAATGTTGGCGAGGATGTGGGGAAATTGGGACTCTTCTACACTGTTGGTGGGATTGCAAACTAGTTCAACCACTGTGGAGATCAGTGTGGAGAATCCTCAGAAAACATTTGACCTTATATACAAGGATTTATTTATGGCTTTCTATAATGTTTCATTGGTCTATATTTCATTATGTCAGTAATCATTTTGATTACTATAGCTTTGAAACAAGTTTTGAAATCAGGACATATGAGTCTTTCAGCTTTGTGTGTTGGGGGGATTCAAGATTGTTTTGGATATTCAGGGTCCCTTGAGATTCCATATGAATTTTAGGCTAGGATAAAAACCTATATTTTTGCAAAAAAGCACCACTGGAGTTTTTATAAAGATTGCATTGAATCGATAGATTGCGTGGAGTAGTGTTGACATCTTATCAATATTAAGTCTTCTAACCCATGAACATTGGATATGTTTCTACTTATGTCTTTTTAAAAATTTCCAGGAATATTTTGTTATTTTCATTTTACAAGTTTTGACCTCCTTGGATAATTTCTAAGTATTTTTATTATTTTTGATGCTATTGTAAATGGAAATGTTTTCATATTATCTTTTTCAGATTGTTTACTGTTAGTATAGAAATAAAACTGATTTTTGTGTGTTTTCTTTGTATCCTGGTACTTTGTTCAAATCATTTATTAATTCTAATAGATTTTTTGTGTAATCTCCAGGAATTTGTACATATAATATCATATAGTCTGTAAACAGAACTAATTTATTTCCTTCCTTCCTCCCTCCCTCCCTCCCTCCCTCCCTCCCTCCCTTCCTTCCTTCCTTCCTTCCTTTCTTTCTTTCTCTTCCCAATTTGAATGCTTTTATTTCTTTTTCTTGCCTAATTGCTCTGGGTAGGACTTCCAGTACTACTATATTGAAAAACAGTAATAGAGGCAGGCATCCTTGCCTTGTTCCTGAGCTTTCTATCTTTCACCACTGGATAGGTTTCCTCTGGGTTTTTCATATATGGCTTTTATTATATTGAGGTAGTTTCCTTCTTTTCCTAGATTGCTGCGTGTTTTTATCATGAAAGGTATCACAGTTTCGGTGGTCACTGTGAGTTCTTTTCCTTAGCCCAGATAGATATCATGGGCCAGGAAATAAAGAGCCAGGACAAGCAGTTGGAATTTAGTGCAGGGCAAAAAGATTTATTATAAAAGCAAGAGTAACAGTGACATGTCTCAAGGTCGGGGGAGGGGGGCGAGAGAGAGAAAAATCACGCCTCCAAGGAAAAGGCAATGGAGCAGAGTGCTGATGCCCCCCCTGGACCCCTGGATCTTAAATAAGGTTTGTCCTTTCTGGTCTTCCTTATCTGGGTTGCTAAGTTCCCAGGCCAATAGAGCCACTTTGTCAGCATCTACGTGAGAGGATGTTTTTTGTTTGTTTTTTTCCAGCTCTTCCCAGACCCATGGCCTTCTAAGTTTTAAGGTTTGTAACTTTCTTAGTGTTGGCCTTCATCTTATTCTCGTTGCCATGCTGACCCAGCAGGCTTGGGACAGAAGAAGCCCAAACAGCAGTCTGGGAAGAGTAGGAAGTATTAACCTTATAATGCCTGCTCTGTTTCTGGACAGGGCATGATATGAAATCACCCATAACCAGATCAAAAGGGTGTTGAATTTTGTTAAGTTCTTTTTCTGTGTCAGTTGAGATGACCCTATAAGGTTTTGTTTTGTTTTGTTTTCCTTCATTCTGTTAAAGTGGTATATTACACTGGTCAATTTTCCTATGTAGAATCATCCTTCTATTCCAGAAATCAATTCCAGATGGTTTGGTTTATAATCTATGTAATATCATGATGAATTTGGTTGCATCAGTGTTAATAGAGGATATTTGGTCTTTATTATTCTCTTCTCTTAGTGTCTTTGTCCTTTGTATTAAGTAATGCTGGTCTCATAGAATGAGTTAGGGAGTATTTCCTCTTCATTTTTTTTTAAGTTTGATATGGACTAGTATTGGTTTCTCTTTGAATGTTTGGTAGAATTCACTGTTGAAGCCATCAGGATCAAGGTTTTTCTTAGTCAGGAGATTTTTTATTACTCATTCAGTCACTTTATTAGTTACAAGTCTACTCACATGTTCTATTCCTTCATGATTTAGCTTTGGTAGGTTTTGCATTCTAGGAATTTGCCCATTTCATCTAGGTTATTGTATTGATTCTTGACTCCTGTCTTACTTTCCACATTCAGTCAATCAAAAATCCCTCTTTATTAATTTTTCTACTTCTCATGATCTCTGCCGCCATTTGTTTAGTAAAGACCACCATGGCCTTTTGTTTTTGTTTTTTGTTTTTGCAGTACCAGGGATTGAACCCTGGGGCATTCTGCCTCTGAGCTACACCCCCAGCCCTATTTTTTATTCTTTATTTTGAAACAGGTTCTCACTAAGTTGTGGAGGCCTCACTAAGTAGCCGAGACTGGCAGAGAACCTGCGATCCTCCTGTCTCAGCCTCCCAAGTACTGGGATTGCAAGCGTGCACCACCATGCCTGGCTCACCATGGCCTTTTGACTGCTTTTTTACAACAATTTTCTAACCAGTTCCCCTGCATTCATTCTTGTTGCTCTCAAATCCATCTCCAGACTTTAGTTAGTATAATCTTTTTAACCAAAATTCCTACCAAGACGGGTCCTGTTACCCTTACAATAAAGTTTATAGTTCTAACATGGTCTGCGAGGCCCTGTATAATCTTTCTTGCTTACCTTACCAAGCTCTTCTATCTGCATCTTTCTTATTTTTCTGTGTAACAGCATAGAAACTAGATTTCTCTCAGCTTTAGGAATATCTCTTAATACTTCTGCCTTAAGCATTTTGCATTGCTTAGCATAATGTCTGATGTAATGTATTCTCTTAATAAACAAAATAATAATATACTTTCTTCCCTGGTAGTTTATGGGTATACTAAGAAAAGAGCCATTCTTATTTTTGGGCCTCCATTGCCTAATTCAGTGACTAAGAAATAGTGTGTTTAACTAATAATGTGTATTTGGTTGAAGTAATGACCACAAATAATGTTATACCAGTTAACTCCCAGTTGCACAAAGTTTCTGATTAATTAGTCATAATTCCTAATTATCAAAAATAGTAGCTCTTATCTACTTTTTCTTTCATAACCTGCATTGTATTTATAAGCTTATCTATGTAGTCATTTGTATTATCATTTACTCCCCCATCATACACAGGGGACAGATTAGAGTTTATTCACCACTGTATCCCAAATGCCTGTCTCAGTGTCTGGTGTATAGTAGATAATCAGTAAATATTTTTTAATGTATTAACAAAAAAGTTAATTCCAGTTACTTCATGTTTTACTCTGTTTGATATGACAATGTATCTGAGAAATTATCCTCAAAATCTTCTATAATACTTGTTGAAAATGCATATTTGAGCCTCCATTCACACTCCATATATATTAAGTCAATCTCAGAGGGTTGGCTCCTGGAATCAATGTTCTTATAAGGGTCCCTGAATAATTCTTTTTTTTTTTTGCGGTACCTGGGATTGAACGCAGGGGCTTTCTACCTCCGCGCTACGCCCCCGGCCCTATTTTTTTTATACTTTATTTTGAAACCGGGTCTCACGAAGTTGCGGAGGGCCTCGCTAAGGAGAGAGAGAGAGAGAGAGAGCGAGAGAGCGAGAGCGAGAGAGAGAGAGAGCTGAGGCTGGCTGCGAACCCGGATCCTCCGGTCTCTGCCTCCCAAAGTACTGGGATTACAAGCGTGCGCCACCACGCCCGGCCCTGGATAATTCTTAAAAAGACACATGCATACACTTTTCTCATGACTCATATCTTTGTAAGTAAACAGAACTATTTGTTCATGGGGGAAAATATATCAGTGGTATGACATTCATATTTATAAGTATAGTGTTTGTTTTTATTAAGTTTCTTGGTTTATTTTTATACTGTTCTACTTGTTTTATTGTTACTTATGCCTAACCTTTTGCAGCAAGATAACATTCATGAACAAAAACTATAACCTGTTTCATTATTCAACCATCTTAGCCAGCTCACTCTCTGAGCCAGTTCCCTCCCTCTCTGGCTCTTCCACGTGGCTCCCTATGCCTTCTTGCTCCATTTTATGAGAGCAGTTTCTAAACAGCAGTACAAACCCACAACACTGGAATTTCTAAGATAATTTATATAGAAATAAATTAAAGTATGAATCCTTCTGGACTCAAAATATTTACATTGATTACTCTTACTGATGTTTCAAGAGACAACTCTTGAAATTAGTAAAAGGTAACCTTACTAAATCAATTCAGCATGTATACAGTGTCTAATTAGCATTTATGGAGTGTTAATATATGAGTATGTATGAATATGAATATGAATATGAATATGAACACAGTTGTCATATAACATGGAAACTATCAGGAATTTAAAGTGACTAATTTCTCCCCTCCTGAAAACTTAAAAACATGAACAATTTTACTTCAAGAGAAGAAATGAAAAGGAGCAAAAAAAATGTTGATGGAGACCAAAGAAAAGCCAAAAGAAAGATAATTGTTTTATTTTGTTTTGTTTTGAAACAATGAAAAGCAAAAACTAAGCTGGGTGTGGTGACACACACCTTTAATCCCAGTACTTGGGAAGCTAAGATAGGAGGATCTCAGGTTCAAGACCAGCCTCAGCAACTTAGTAGGACTCTCAGCAACCTAGCAAAACCCTGTTTCAAAGCAACAAGTAAAAAGGGTTGGGGTGTAGCTTGGAGGTACAGTGCCCCTGGGGTCAATCCCCTCTACCACCAAAAATAATAATAATAATAATAATAATGGGTATATGAGGAGGAAAAGTGATTTGGATCATATCTGTGGTTCAGATAAAGAAGAAAATCATCAATGCCCCAGCCATGCCCCAGTTACAACTGTGCTCTTCATTTTCCTAACTCAATTGTTAGTTCCTCATGTCTAAAGTTAGTGAGATTTTTATCATTTTATATAAACTTTCTTCCCCACAGTGTATCAGTTCCAAATTTGGAGTATAGTTTAATTCAACACACCAGAAAACTATTTTGGCAGATAGGAATAATGTGTCAGGAATGGATAAAAAATAAAAACATGCATTAAGATTGTAAGCTGAACCAAAAGTTATCCCAAATCCTTTGTGCAATGGAGTAAGTACAAATAAATAAATAAATATAATTGAAGGATAATGCTTTATTTCCAGGTGAAGAAACTATAAATTACTGATGGATATTTTTCATTGCTTTTTATCAGTGAACCTTTGTTTTCCTTATTTTAAACATTTGTGTGTGTGTGTGGTACTGGGGATTTAACCCAGAGGCATTCTACCTTCGAGCTACACCCCCAGCCTGATTTTATTTCTTATTTGGAAACAGGGTTTCACTAGGTTGATGAGTGTCTCACTACTGAGGCTGTCCTCAAACCTGCGATCCTCCTGTCTCAGCCTCCCGAGTACTGGGATTACAGGCGTGCGCCACCACGCCCAGCTCCCGTATTTTAAACATCTAACTGTTGTTTCACTGCAGTGGTCTGAAGCTTAGAAAATGTACATGGTATTTTACCACTATATTTTAAAACAGTTACTCTTGTGCTTTTTTTGTGAAATTATCTTGGTGAAATCACAAACCGTAGTAGCATATTAAAGATGTTTTCTTCATGTAAGTTAAAAAATCACTTGGTCTTCTCATCCTAAAGCATCACATTAGTAAACAGCACCCTTCTGATTCCACTGTGTACAAGTGTCTTTTGTATGGGGCAGTGCCTTGTAAACACAGCAAGTGAGACAAGCATAGGAAGAACTCCCAGAATCAGCTAAAAATTACACTATTAGATTTCCAAAGTATATTGTATTGATGAAGATTTCTTAGGGGGACAAGGGTATGGTGGAGAGGAAAAGAAAGAAATGATTAGAAGTTTTGATGGAGGGGTATCAGCTGGAGTTCTTCATGGGAAACAAAAGAAGAAAATAATACGAATTTTTGTCATCTTTGGTGAAAATAACAATTGTCCTGATACGGGGAAGAACATCCTAGTTAGGACTGGCCAAAACTGGCATCTGAAATGATCTGAGACAGTGGCACACTTCCCTACAGACAGCAGGGCTAGGCCTTGACATAGCATTAGCATATCCACATTGCAGGAAGGTTGCCCGTGACAGTTCTTATTCTTTTGCAGCCTGATTTAATTCAGTATTGATTTGAGACAGCTCCTGTAGCAATGTTTTCCCACCAGCAAGTCTATAGAATATATTTTCTTTATGAAGAGTGATGGGCACAGGTAGTATAATTCCAGCTAGATAATGAACATCTGGGGTCTTGCACAGAGCTCTTCCTTAGGCAACCTCAAAGTTCAGGAATGTCATTTCATGTATCACTGACGTTCCATGGCATTTAAAGAGAAGTAGATTCTGGCACAATTCTACAGAAAGGCTAGCTAGCAACAACCGACACATTTATTATGTATAGGATTTGGTGAGTCTAATGATTTTCAAATTTCAGGGTATAAATATCCTATTTATTCAACCCTTCTCTCAGCCATTTCCCATAAAATATGCAAATTATATAAACATGCCATGTTATATAAGATTAAAGTTACATATAAACCTACTACATTTAAAATTAAATGAAAATTTAATTTAAAACTTAATTTATTAGCCTAATTAAACATAGTCTAACAAAGAAAGGTTCATAAAGAGAAAGAAAAAGACAGCTTTTATCTGTAGCATTCTCACATCTGCTAGGGAATTATTACTAAAGATTGAGTATCTCAAAAGTCTCCCTAAACTTGTTATTCCAAAATACATCTGATATATAGATGATTGTTCAGATGTCAGACAGAATTTAAGCAAAACCTACTCTTTGCAAAGGATAATAACCACATAGATTCTGACAGATTTTATTTAATCTATTTTCAACTTTTATAGTTATCAAATAGATGACTTAGGATGCTAATTTTCTTGGATAAACTAAATAGTTCTCATTGATTCTAAATATGCCTTTATAGTAAACTAGATCCCCACATATTATTTGTGTTATTTCTGTGACCTTTTTTCAGTTACATTCTTTTGTTGTTTCTTTTCTAATACCAAGAGGTTATTAATTTTATAATTATAGCATATATTTGACATTATACTTCTGTATAAGTTGTAGAATTAGCTTATTTTTTTCTTAATTTTGACAGAAAATAATTTTGGTATTGTGATTGAATTAAGTTTATAGATAAGTAGGGAAAATTGACATGTGATTTGAAGGTCTTTCTGTTTATTTATGCCTTCTTTTTAAGTTCTTCTGTGACATTGTAAAGTTTTTCTTCTATAATTCCTGTTTGTGTTACTTCTAGATATTTTATTACTGGATAATTTATTTCATATATTTTTCTAGCTGATTTTTATATATAGAAATGTTGATTTTAGAGTTTGGTGTAGTAATTAAAAGTACAGAACTTCAGACCTTGTTTAGAAAAAAGATTTAGTAGATTTAAAGAATAATGAAACGTTACTAAAAAATTTATCAACCAAAGTTAAAGAATAGATTTTAGTTAAATTTAAAATACCAATACATTCTTTGTAACTTGATTATTTGAAAAAGTGATCATTGTTTCTAGTAATAACAATAATACGTCCTTTATAAATACTTTTATCATGAGGTCTGTACCAACTTGTAGCTTTATATATCATATTCCTTTGTCATTTGTTGGTTAATTCTTATTTATATATAGTAATCTTATTATTTGTAACATTATTATCATTTCAACTAAAGTAGTCTCGTGTGTTTTGACCAATAGATTTATCATCTGGATTTACAATAGAATAGCTATTGTATTTCTATAAATAAAATACTTATTGACACATTTCATTATTCCTGGCATTGTGGCCCAAAATACAAAGAATTAAAAATTAACATGATATATATGTTCAAATATATCTTCACATTTTATAGTATTTTAAAGATTTGCTTCACTACAAAAAAAATATTTCTTGTAACTTCTTTTGTTTTGTTTTTTGAGGTACTGGGGATGGAACCCAGAGTTATTCTGTCTCTAAGCTATACCCACAGCCCTGTTTGTATTTTTTGTTTCTAAACAGGGTATTACTAGGTTGCTCAGAGTCTTCCTAAGTTGATGAGGCTGGTCTGGAACCTGCAATCTTCCTGTCTCAGCCCCCCAAGTACTGGGATTTTAGGTGTGTGCCACTACACCAGGCTTTCTTGTAACTTTTTTTTAGGAAGTATAATTTTATTTTTTTTACTTATTTTTTTATTTCATTAGCGCATTGCAATCATACATCTTGAAGGATTTCAGGGTGGTTGATGTATACATGGACTCATCGGTCAATTAGTCCTCCCCCAATTTCCACCCCCCCGCCTCCCCCCCTTCCTGTTTTCAGCATAGTAGTTGACTTTGATATCTTTGTATATGTCCATCCTGTGCATCAGTTTATTTCCCTCTCGTTCCCTTCTGTCTCGTCTCCCCCAGTTAGTTCGCCTTCTTCGCTCATCTGAGGATTTCTCTCTTTGTCTGGAGTACCTCCTGTGTGGAGTTGTGGCTCATCCTCCTGTGAACTCAGTACTGGGGTCCCCCGGGGCGGGGCCAGGGGCTCACCTGCACCATGTCCCCAGCACCGGCAGATCTCCAGGGGTGGGGCTACAGCACCAGGGGGAGGGTTTCTCTGGGGGTAGGGCCAAGGGCCCTCCCGCCCCACGTCCCCAGTGCTGGGGGAGTCTCCAGGGGCAGGGCCGAGGGCTCGCCCGCCCCGAGTCCCCAGTGCCGGGAGGAGGGGTTCTTCTCTGGAGACGGGGCCAAGGGCTCACCCGCCCAAGGTCCCCAGTGCTGAGGTCTCCGGGGGTGGGGCCAAGGGCTTGCTCACCCTGCGACCCCAGTGCTGGGGGGGGTTGCCCTGGGACAGGGCCAAGGGCTCGCCCAACCTGCATCCTCAGCATCGGGGGATCTCCAGAGGCAGGGCTGAGGGCTCCTCAACCCCACGTCCCCAGTGCTGGGAGTCTTCAGGGGCTGGGCCGAGGGCTCACCCGCCCTGTGTCCCCAGCGCCGGGGGGGGTTCTCTGGGGACAGGGCCAAGGGCTCTCCCGCCCCGCATCCCCAGTGCCGGGGTTCTCCGGGTGAGGGACCGAGGGTTTGCTCATCTCATGTCCCCAGTGTGTGGGGGGGTCCTCTGGGGGTAGGGCCAGGGAATGTCCCACCCGTGTTCTAAGTACTGGGCTGCTGAGTGGGAGGGCATGTCTCATCTACCTATGTCCTCAGTACTGGGGTGTTCCAGGATGGTGTTGGGCTACTAATGGGGGACGGTGGCTTGCCAGCTCGTGTTCTCAGAGTTGGGCTGCTCCTGTGTATGGCCACCTCTTCTTTGTCTCTCCTCATTGCACTCCTTGCGGGAGCAGAGGCTCACAGCCTACCCCTTGAAACCATCATCGTTGTAGGTGCGGGTCTGGATTGACTTGGGCTTCATCATGTTCTGGAGTTGATTGGTTTCAATGGTGGTCTATAGTCACTTGTTTCACAAGGATCTGCTGTCTCTTTGCTGTTGGTCTCCAGGAGTCGCGGTGTAGGCGTAGCCCTGCATAGATGGCGCCTTTGCCTCCACTCTCCACTTAGAGGTAAAATGTGTGGAGTTCTGGTTAGCCCCCCGCTCTGTCCACTGCCTCGCACTCCACTGCTCTAGTTTTGGCTGCCCTATTTTCTTGTTAAGAAGCGGTCTTCCCTCCAGCTGTTTTCCAAGTTTCGGAGTGCAGGCGACACGCTGCCTTCCTTTATCTCACTCAACCTGTGTTCTCGTTGTTAAGCGGTTCCGGGGGGCCATGCCATATCCGTCCATGTCCTCAGTGCTGGGGTATTCTGTGCCATTGCTAGGCTACTCCAGGGGGCTGTGTTTCACCTGCTCATTTTCTCAGTGTTGGACTGCTCCTGTGCCTGACCACCTTATCTATGTCTCTCTGCGTCGCCTTCTTTGCAGGGGCTGGGACTCGTGTCCCACCCTTTACAGTTGTCGCCATTGTAGGTGTGGATCTGGTTCGACTTGGGCTTCATCATAGTCCAATGTTGACTGCTTTTGATGGTGGAGTATAATCAGTGATTTCACAAGAATCAGCTGTTTCTTTGCTGGAGGATTCCAGGAGCCGTGGTGCTGGCATGGCTCAGCCAAGATGGAGCCTGTGTCTCTGCTTACTAGGTGAAATGTTTTGAACTCCCTACAACCCTCCACTCTTTCTTCTGCCTCACATTCCACTGCACTTTGGCTCTCGTTGTTTTATTGAGTTTTGGCTGTCCTTTTCTTGTCACAAAGCAGTCTTCCCTCCAGCCGAGCTCTGAATCTCAGAGAGCCGGCGACACACTTCCTCTCACTATCCCACCATTTTGGTTCTCCACTCTTGTAACTTTTATCAGATATTTTTCCATGTCTTGGGTTGCCTTTTTATTGCATATTAAGCTGCATTAAGCCAAAAGAAAAATATTTTTTAATTTAACAACTTCAAAATTGAATATATTTAAAGTAAATTTTGTTGTAATTAATCTGTAGCATTATAGCTAATTTTACTTATAGTTGCTGTTATATTTGAATGTTTGACAGACTTTTTGTACATAAAGCAGTTTCTTAGTTATTCTTTTTTTCCTGCAGTACTGGGGATTGAACCCAGGGACATTCTACCTCTGAAGTACACCCCCAGCTCTATTTTTTATTTTGATACAGGGTCTCACTAAGTTGCAGAAGGCCTCACTAAGTAGCTGAGGCTGACTAAAAACCTATGATCCTCCTGTCTCAGCCTCCCAAGTACTGAGATTTTAAGTATGTGCCACCATGCCCGGCCTAGTTATTCTTTTTTGAGACATATTTGTACATCATTTGGGGATATATAATGGTAAGTCGGTACATATATACCATGTGTTATAATCAAATAAGGGTAATAAGAATTTCCATCTCTTAAAACATTAATCATTTTATGTGTTGGGAATTTCATATTCTTACAGTTATTTTGAAATGTATCACCGATCATAAGATCATAGTTACCTATGGTGCTATAGAAAGATCAGAACTGAACAAATTCCTTCTCTCTGTGTTTCAGTACCCTTCATTGAACTTCTTCTCATCCCCCTGACCTCTGCCCTTCCTGAGTCTCTAGTCACCACTACTCCATTCTGTTCTATAAAGTAGACTTATTAGTAAAACACAAATGAATTAAATCTTGTGGTATTTGTCTTTGTCTGGCTTATTTTACTTGACATGATGACCTTATAGACTGTATTTCATTCTTCCTTAGGGCTGAATAATATTCCATCGTGTGCATATACAACATTTTCTTTATCCTTTCATCCATTGATGGATATCTAGGTTGATTCCAAATATTAGCTATCATAAGTAATGCTGCAATAAATATTGAAGTACAAGTATCTTTTTGGTATAATGATTTTATATTCTTTGGCTATAAACACAGTAGTGAAACTGTTAGATCAAATAATAGTTCTGTTTTTCTTTTTCTTTTTTTTTTGAGGAATCTCAATGGTGTTTTCCATAATGCCTGTACTAATTTACATTCCCCCCAACAGTATATAAAACTTCTCCTTTCTCTGCATCCTTGCCAGCATTCATTGATTGATTCATTCATTCCTTTCTCTTTCTTCCTTTCTTTCATTGATGCATTGTAATTATATATCACAGTAAAATTCAAAGTCATCAAACATGCACACATGTCTAGGTAAGTGTCCCTTCAAGTCCCACCCTGCTACCTGCCCCTCCCCATACATAATAATGACTAGTAGGGAAGCCTTCATACATGGGCATAGCATAATTGAACTGTTCCATCAGTTCTTTTTCCCCTCCCAACCTCTCCTACCCTCTCCCCTTCCACTATCCCACTGGTCATTCTCCTCAATTATCTAAAGTCTCTTTTGTTTCCCATTTTCTCTTTAGCTTCCAAATTTGTGAGAAAACATTCAACCTTTGACTTTCTGAGACTGACTAATCTCACATAGCATAATACTCTAATTCTATCCATTTTCCTGTACATGACATAATTTTGTTTTTCTTTATGGCTGAGGAAAATTCCATTGTGTGTATATACCACATTTTCCATATCCATTCATCTGTTTACAGACAACTAGGTTGGTTCCATAATTTGGCTATTGTGAATTGTGCTGCTATAGACATGGATATGTATATATTACTATAATATTCTGACTTTAATTCCTTTGGAAAGATACCAAGGAGTGGTAGAGCTGGGTCATATGGTGGTTCCATTTTGAGTCATTTGAGGAACCTCCATACTGATCTCCATAGTGGTTGTACTAATTTGCAGTCCCACCAACAGTGTAAAAGAGTTCCTATTTCCCACATCCTCACCAGCATTTATTATTGTTTGTATTCTAGATCATTGTCATTCTAACTGGAATGAGCTGGAATCTCAATATAGTTTTGATTTCCATTTCCCAGATTGCTAATGATGTTGAACATTTTTTTCATATATTTATTGCCCATTTCTGTTACTTCTTTTGAGAAGTGTCTGTTCAGTTGCCCATTTTTATCGGATTATTTGGTTTTTTAGTGTTAAGTTTTTTAGTGTATTCTAGATATTAGTTCTCTATCAGAGGAGTAGCTGGCAAAGATTTTCTCCCATTCTGTAGGCTTTCTCTTCAGACTCTTGATGGTTTCCTTTGTTGTGAAGAAGCTTTCTTACTTGATGCCATCCCATTTATTGATTCTTGGTTTTATTTCCTGAACTTTGGAGGTCTCATTGAGGAACTCTCTACCAGTACCTATATGTTGCAGAGCTGGTCTTATGTTTTCTTCTAGTAATTGCAAAGTTTCTGGTCTACTTTCTAGGTCTTTGATCCATGTTGAGCTGACTCTTATGCAGGGTGAGAGATTTGGGTCTAAATTCATTCTTCTACATGTGGAAACCCAGTTTTTTCAGCACCACTTGTTGAAAAGGCTATCCTTTCTCCAGTGTACATTTTTGGCTCCTTTGTCAAAAATCAACTGGCTATAAGTGTAAGAATTTGTTTTTCTATCTTCTATTCTACTCCATTGGCCTATGTATCTGTTTTGTGCCAATACTATGTGTTTTTGTTACTGTACCTCTGTAGTATAATTTGAAATCAGGTATTGTAATGCCTCTGGTATGGTTATTATTGCTCAGAATTGCTTTGGCTCTTCTGGGTCTTTTATTTTTCTATATGAATTTTTGGATCTTATTTTAGGTCTATAAAGAATGGTATTAGTATTTTGATAGAGATTTCATTGAATCTTTAGATTGCTTTTGGTAGTGTGGCCATTTTGGTGATATATGTATGTAAATAAAACATATGTAAATATATAAAAATAAACATAACATATGTAACAATGCATACAATTATTGAGCTTCATCTTCTGGACAAGAATGCCAAGTTAGTCTCTCTTCATAAAAAGCAATTACAATTTGAGGACACTTCAAGTTTGCTTCTTTTGCCAGCACCAAGTCTGCCTCATCCAAATCTTAATCATTTTATGAGAAATATCAATTCTTCACTGATGTCTGTGGCACCAAATATTCATTCAGGATCAATACCTCTGGCAAAGCCTCCTCTGGCACTATCTCCTTTCTTTGATTTGATATCATCAGATTCACTGTCACATAAAGATTTTTCCTTTTGTACCATCTTTTTCTTTACCAACTTTTTGAGAATCAAGAAATGCTTCAATTAATGCTGGGCAATTCAGATTTTCTCCAGATTCCAAATATTGTCAGCATCTGAAAATCCCTTTCTTCACTACATGTCAGTCCAGTACTTTTTCCACCACAAATTCTTCAAGCTCTGCCTCTCCAACTTTTTACTCTATTTTGTTTCTTTCCTTTTTTGTTTGTTTGTTTGTTGCAATGTAGTTTTTTTTATTGGAGGTCTGTTATTATTGGAAACTTGAAGCACTATTACCACCTCCAGTGCTCTGGGTCATAGGTCTGCGGTGTCTTCCTATTTTTTGTCTCTGATAAGAGCCATTCTGACTATCTCATTGTGGTTTTGATTTGCTTTTCCCTGGTGATTAGTGATATTGAGCATTTTTTCATATATTTTTTGCCTTTTGTATGTTCTTATGAGAATTCTGTATTTAGTTCAATAGTACATTTTTTAAGTTTGGTATTTGGGTTTTTTTATTTTTGGTGTTCACTTTTTTGGGATTCTTTATATATTATGGATATCAATCCCTTGTCAGGTAAAGAGTTTGCAAATATTTTCCCCCATTCTGTAGATTATCTCTTAATTCTGTTGATTATTTGCTTTGCCATGCAGAAGCTTCTTAGTTTGATAAAATCTTGTCTGTTTTTTTTTTTTTTGTCTGTACCTTGGGTTCCTATGTAAAAAGTCATTGTCTACACCAATGTCTTGAAGTATTTCCCATATGTTTTCTTGTAGTAATTTCATACTTTTAGGATTTACATTTAGGTTTTTTATCCATTTTGACTTGATGTTTGTATATGGTGAGACAAAATGGATCTAGTTTCATTCTTCTTTATATGTATATCTAATTGTGCCAGCACCATTTATTGAAGAGTCTGTCTTTTCTCCATTGTATGTCCTTGGAACCTTTGTCAACAATCAGTTGACTATATGAATGTGGATTAATTTCTAGGTTCTCCATTCTGTTTTATTAGTCTATGATGTGTGTGTGTGTGTGTGTGTGTGTGTGTGTGTGTGAGAAAGAGAGAGAGAGAGAGAGAGAGAGAGAGAGACTCTCAGATTTTTTTTATTATTTACTTATTTTTCTCATGATTGCTTTGTCTATTCTGACGTTGGGGGGCAGTTACAAATGAATTTTAGAATTATTTTCTATTTCTGTGAAGAAAGTCATTGGTATTTTGATTTTATTGAATCTGTAGATTTAACTTAGGGAATTATGGTCATTTTAACAATATTAATTCTTCCAGTCCATAAACACAGGAGAGCTTTCCATTTTTTCCTATACTCTGTAATTTCTTTCATCAGTGGCTTTATTATTTTCATTGTAAAGATCTTTCACTTTCTTGGTTAAATTTACTCCCAAATGTTTTATTTTTTTTACCTATTGTGAATGGGATTGCTTTCTTGATTTGTTTTTCAGCAAGTTCATTATCAATGTATAAAAATGCTACTGTTTTCTATATGTTTATTTTGTATCCTGCAGCTTTACTGAATTCACTTATCAGTGCTAAGAGGTTTTGATGTAATTATGTTTTTCTGTGTAAACTCATGTCATTTGCAAACATGGATAATTTATATTCTTCTTATCCAATTTTGTTGTCATTTATTCTTTTCTCTTACCTAATTGCTCTTAACTTTCAGTACTATATTAAATAAGTGGACATCCTGGTCTTATTCCAGATCTTAGAGGAATCTCTTTTAGCTTTTCTCCATTCAGAGTAATAGTGACTGTAGGATTGTCATGTATAGCCTTTAATATTTTGAAGTAAGTTCTTTCTATATCTAGTTCATTGAGAGTTTTTAAACAAAAAGGAAGGTTGAACATTATTGAATGCTTTTCTTGCATCTATTGAAATGCTCATATGATTTTTGTCCTTCATTTTGTTGATGTTTTATATCAGATATACTGATTTGGAAATTTTGAATTATCCTTGTGTTCTATGGTGTATGATCTTTTTGATGTGCTTTTGAATTCAGTTTGCTAGTATTTTATTGAAAATGTTTGTATCTGTAATCATGAGGAATATGGGTCCACACTTCTGGAGGTGTAGGACGTGGGGGAGATCTTTCCTAGGTCCTGCAGGTTAATCACGGATGGTGCTGGGCTAGTGCCTTTGGTGTCTGTGGTCCAAGAACTGCAAGAAAGGAATGGGAATGTCCCTATGTCATTCAGGGCAAGCTTTGGTGGGAGGAGGCTTGTGGTGTTGGTAGCCACTGCCCTTGAGCTGCAGGATGTGGATGGGACCTTCCCCTGGTCTCCTCAAACAAGCTTATTTGATACCAAGGCTTCTTGCATCAGTATCTATCCCAAGGCTGTGGGCTAGGAAGGAGACTTTCCCTGGTTCCTTCCAAATGAACACAGGTGATGCTGTGGGTTGGAGCCTCTGGGAGCTGCATTCCTGGAGCTGTGGGAAAAGTGTGGGTCCTTTTCCAGCTCTCATTGAACAGGAATGGGTGAAACTGGGACTTCATACAGTCCCAAGTTTATGAGCAAGACTAGTTCATGTCAAGTGAGTGTGGTGGTGGTGGGCTTTGGGGCCACTGGTAGCCATGTTCCTGGAGCTACACAAAGAAGCTGGGTCATTTTCCATCTCCCAGTGGACAGGCATGGAGGAAGCTGGAACATTGCTCCAGTAGTTACAGTTCTGAGGCTATGAGCTGGGGAGGAGATCTTCCCTAGCTCCTACCAGGCACTCAGGGGGTGTCAAGGTTGGGCCCACTGGTAGCCACATTCTTACTGATTTCCTTACTGATTTCCAGAGCTCTCCTTCAATTATTCTCCACAAAGTACAGTTTTTCTTTTGTTGCCCTGGTTCTTCTTTGTGACACAGTTACTTTCAGGGCACCTCTATTCAGCCATCTTGGCTGTACTTTCTCTAGTTTTTCTTGGGAAAATTCTATATTTGTTCATGCTCGATTTGTCTTTCCGAATACATACATACATACATACATACATATATATATATATATATATATATATATATAATCAGAGCTTAAATGAATTGAAAAATTAGTTTACCTCTGAGATGCTTTTATTTTCATTGAGAAAATATGAAGCAATGAATACGAACCAATTTAACATTATTGAAAGGAACCATTCAGACTTACTAGTTCACATTCCATAATATGTACTGTAATATTATAAACCCAAAGTACATCTCGGTAATCACTGGTTTTAGAGTTGTGGTGATGTGTATATAACCTTTCTGATCCCATTAAAGTAAAAATCTCTGCATTTCTTTTACAAAAGCTTGAAATATTTGAAGCTAAATATATTATGGACATTGATGCTTCTATAGCTATATTCTTACCTAGAATAGTTTGTTATGTGTTAAAATAAGTAGAGATTTGAGACAGGTAAGTATCTTTCCTTTATCATAAGAATTTAAGCAGTTTTTTATATTCACTGCTGAAACTTTGAATTTCTCTATCATTGGGTCATCTCAATTATATTCAAATATAAATGGTTGGCTGATATATATTAGCTGAACATCATCAAAATTAATCATGATAATAACTGTTAATACCACAGCACTTTAGAGACCACACTCACTTTGTCCTTGACAGCAGTAACAGTGAAGAGAGGCACATCTCTAGACTTCATCCCCAGGCATAGAAAGCTAACTAAAGCTTCTACCAGAGAATATTTTGGCCATTTATTTGATACTCTTGGGTGATATAGTGAGTGATGGGGGAATATTCTAAGGATAAAGAATACTTAAGAAAGAATGGTAGTGCTTATCACTTTGATTTAGAATAAAAAGTGAGAGAGAAAAGTACTAAGGCCTGCAGCCCAATTCATGGAAAGGCTACACCTCAGAAAGTTAGAGCTGGAGATAAAACTAGCAGGAGACCTAATTAAATTACTTTCACCACTTAGTCCTTGTCTGGTTCTGCTCCCTAAATGTCTGTATCACTAATGCTGTTGAAACTGACCATAACCATGCTGTGTGGAATAGCAGTGCTACCACATTCCAGAAGGAAAGTTTCAAAAATTCTATCTCCAGAAGCTAAGCTAAGTGGAGCTACTTGTTAAATTTTCATCTCATATATTTAGCCCAGGAAATATATCAGGTTCTGGTTTTGAAAATTTAGTTTCACAACCTTATAGAAACTTACGCACAAGTAACTAAGCAGCACCAACACCAGCACCACCTCACCCCACCACCTTGACTCTGTTTTTGTCTCACAGATCACTAACACTACAGTTTTTCACTTACTATAGCCCCCAACTCTTCAATCATCACTTAGACCAGTTTAAACTATATGAATTATTTCCCAGCTACTTGTCTTTGAAATACAGAAGTTCTTACTGGTCTTGGTTTTATAAGTATGTCATGCTTACGAACAACACTTGACTCTTGAATCTCTTTAAGTAGAAATTCCAGTGATGTTAAATATTATGTACACGTTTCTAACTTTTGTTCCAGGAGTAAAGTAAGAGTTTTGGACCTATTGCTAGTTGAAAATCAATCAGAAGTGAAGTCATAGAATTCTACAGTTAAGATAAATGTAGGTGTCATCTATTTCCGCTCCTTCATTTTATACGTGAGAAAACCAAGATCCAGAGAGATGAAATATCTCCAAACTGATACTGTATGATAAAAGGAAAATTACTCTCTCTATAGAAATTTAGCTTACAATTTTTCCAGATCACATCTGCAAAAATTTTATCATAAAATACCTAATCACTGAAAAAAATTCTCTCTCTCTTATTTATATATATTATTTCCCTTCTACTTAGGGGGAAAATTCTCTTTAGTGGAGGAGCCACTATATTATGCAACTTCTGGACCATGATGGTTATTTCAAACTCCATTTCAGATGCAGTATTTCTAAATCTTAAAAATGGTAGCCTCTGCCTGTTTCTTTCAAAATACGAGGAAGAAATGGGGAGGAGTGCTACTAAAAACTGCATTATTTTAAATTTGTGGAAAAAAGACTTTGTGGATTGATAAAGTTTTTTTTAAGATAGCTTTTCTTTGTTAAAATTCTTTTGAAAAAGATAGTTCACGTCTGGGCCATTTGCAAAAGGCTATACTTCCTCATACATGATCTTGAAATATGTAGCACTAAGAAAGCAGTCTATATAGTATAGACATGTGGAAAAATAAGACTTGATGAATATTACCCTAAAAAAATCTCAGCTCCATGTTTGTCCAAGCCTTATTAGTATTTTACATGATTTAAAACTTTCTCAGCAGTGTATGCTGAGAAAGTATGCCTGCGAAAATTAGGAACTTTTTGCTGATTTTTTCTTTATATTGTTTATCCTTTCTCATGAGTTGAATTACAATTTCTACGCCATTGATTCAAAAAATATAATCCTCTAGTTATTCTCCCAAATGTCAGTATCTGTAACTGTATTCCTGACACTTCACCTTAGTAGACCCTGAGCCATCTTAATTTCAGATTTCTAAATCTTATCTCCCCCCCTTATCTGCTATCATTATTAATATCTTTTTCCTAATCATCCATGTTCAAAACATAAGATTTCATGATTTACTCTCACTGTCCTTTATTCTGTATATTTTCTCCTTACATATTTTTTCTGTTCTGCCTTTCCTCCTTTATCTTTTCATTAATTCACCCAGTTTTACTGAGTAGCTACTAAGTTCCAGACTCTCTGCTAGGCAACAGGGTATAAAAACAAGTATAAGCCCCTGCTTTCAAGGAATTCATGGTATGTTAGAAGAAACCAGTGTCAGTAATTTATAGAGCAAGAACTAACAAACCTGAGAAACTCTGATTGGATATTTGTGAAATGAACTTTTGAAAATTATTTTCATTTTAAAATAGGATTCTAACTAAAATTTCTGCTTCATTCATATCAGACTGAATTGAAAGAAAATTGTGAAAACGTTTTTAAATGAGTAGCTTTCATCGGCATACCTTCTGGAGATAGAATCAACACACCTTCACAGTGCATTTAATAGAATTGCTTCAAACAGAATCCTGTGCTTGAAAACAGCAAAATGCCTGTCTTATTACCGTAAGGTTTAGATTTTGGCTCACTTGGTTAGAATTATCGCTCATACACTTGGCAATTTTGAAGGCCCACACTACTAAGCATTTTTTTATCAGTAACACTGCCGAATAAATGCTGACCCTGGGTTGGCAATAGCATGTGATTTTTTTAAAGTGTAATTCTAAGGACATTTCCAGAGTTGCTCTCTAGATTACCTAAATTTTTATTCATTGTCTGTAAATGGAGTCCCATGAATTTGAAACCCCATTCACACAAGGAAAATTCTGATGTCTGTGATACTAAATAAGACAGAAGTTGTAGAGATTGTACAGAGTAAGTTGGGGTTTTCTTAATGACTTTAAGTGGAAATTTTTTAATGAATAGTAAAATCACTTTAAAAACTAATAAAAGAAATACTACATTATGTATTCTTGAAGTATTGTAATTTTCTTCTTAAGGTAGTATAATTTGTCCTAAACCAAATTTATTAATCTAAAATTAATTTTCCAGGGAACTTGCATGCATCATAGTGAAGTTCTTTAGTCATTTGCATTCATAGAAGCTGAGAAAATTATGAATTTGTCAGTGAGTCCTCTCCCTCTGTCCTTACCATTTCATGTAGCAATGCTCTTCCCTTTGAAATCTCCTCATACATGATACATTTGATTAGAAATAATACCAAAGTCAATCTTTCTTTAAAACAATCAAGTCTTCATAGAGAACACATCTATAAAATCATCTTCTTCATCAACCAGTGCACTCCTTTCCCTCCGGTAAAACTTCAGTTTTAAATGCTACCTATGTTCATCACTAAATAACTGAAAAAACTAGGTGAATCAAAAGTTCTTTATCTTCCTTCATAAATGTATAACTTCATGTGGAGCCTGGGGAAAAAATACCTGTAAAGATTGCAATCGCATGAAAAAGGAGATGGAAACACTGATGGTATGACTAGCTGAATTTAAAGCTCTTTAATCTTTCTGAAGCACTTTTAATTTCAGGATGTTTAAGTAGCTTTAATTCCTAATATTAAAAAGTTAAAAATTCTCAATTCCTATTTTTTATTAAAAGCTGTTGAGCCCACAAAGCTTAGTAATTTCCAGTTATAGTTAAAAGTTAATGAAGTGAGAAAACAAGTACTTTACCACTTTAGAATTTAGGGCACAGTCAGGGAAACACAAGAGATGAAAGTTAACATCAAACTCCAATTGAAAATTTTTTTCAAATTAACTTTATCTGATAAATGATTCATATGATTTATGTTCTTCTGCCTGGAAATACTAAATTGGAAATTCTAACCATGGAATCACACATTGAAACTGAGAAAAGAGAGAAAATCAACAAAAGAGATAATAATTAGACTCAATTTTGATAATTTACTGAGTATACAAACATTTTCCTATGATTTTTCCATATTTTCAATCAAATGAATCTTGAAAGTTCTTAAATTCCCAAGCTATGTCACATAAGTCTTAAAGAATGACTTAATTTATGTTGAACTGAGTTGTATTGCATTGTCTTTTGGGTGTGCATGTGGGGAATCCTCCCTACTAAACAATATGGAGAATAATTGTTAGTGTCCCTTTGTCTGAATCAGTAATATGCCATATAACAAACATATAGCCTAACATGCTAGCTGGAGTCTGAACTCTGATTTTATCTCCTTCACAATTAAGACACATTATCAGTTTGATTTTCTATACAAGAAAACATTAGGTTGCTTATTATTTATCTCTGAGAATCTAATTTTCACTCAACCATTTATATATAACATAAATCATATTGGAACCAGTGTCTTTAATTAGTATATGTACTGGGTTGCAAAGTAATTTCTCATATTACCAGAGTTATGCTTAGTACAATTCACAACAACAGTGATTATACTGAAAAATGAAGAAGCTGTTTCTTAAAGATGCACAGGACTCTCATTTGGAAAAATCTGTTCCTTCTCTTTCCATACATTTTATCCAAGAACATGCAGTAAAGCAAAAAAAAAAAAATAATGATGATAATAATAGTAATGCTTTCCTATAGGTATAATAAAAAAGTTAATCTCAATAATAAGGAGCACAATTACACAATAGACTGCTAAACTGAGATAGTTTCCTGAAGGCATTTTATACAGGTTATAGTTTGTCTCTCAATGTTTGTGTTCTTTGTACTTTTTTTAGTCAAGAGAAGCCATCCCATTGAATGACCTAAAGTCAGAAGTATCACCCCGAATTTCAGCAGAGGACCTGATAGACTTGTGTGAGCTCACAGTGACAGGCCACTTCAAAACACCTACCAAGAAAACGAAGTCCAGTAAACCAAAGCTCCTGGTGGTTGACATCCGAAATAATGAAGAGTATCCTTTACATACGTGGTTTTAGAGTGGTGCTGCCTTATTCCTATTTCTTCCTTTCCATTTAAAGGGTATGTGGTACACACACACACACACACACACACACACACACACACACACACCACACATTATAGCATAGAGTATATAGATACTGTTGTATCTACTCTTCTGAAATTTACTTTTTCCCATAACATTGTATTTTTTAAGATTTATCCAGGTTAACATAGACATGGCTACTTCATTCATTTCAATTGCCACAGAATATTACATTGTATGAATTTTTTTATGGTGTTGAGGATTGAACCCAGGAGCATTCTACCTCTGAGCTACACTCCTGGCCCAATTTTTTTTTGAAACAGGGTCTCAATAAATAAGTTAATTAATTAATAAAAAATATATGGTATGTGGTAAAAACATCATTTCTGGGATTACTCTTAATTCAAAAAGCTAAATGACTCTCAAACTGGATGCCAGGATATAAGGTTTCAAAAGATAAC
Organism: Glis glis; assembly: GCA_004027185.1. NCBI lineage: Eukaryota > Metazoa > Chordata > Mammalia > Rodentia > Gliridae > Glis > Glis glis. The sequence goes on along the minus strand of PVJS01002426.1, from coordinate 62,112 downwards.
ATTATGTACCAGAGACCTAAAAATGTTTTCCAAACAGCACTAGAGTATTGGGATAATTTCTTGATTTTTTTTTTCCCCTGAGTGTGTGTGTGTGAGTGTGTGTGTGTGTGTGTGTGTGTGTGTGTGTGTGTGTCTTTCTCTGGTGTGTGTTGCTGTTCTTGAAGACATTTGAATCTTTCATTCTATAGATAGGAATTTTGGCAAACATGAAGACCAAGTATAAATCTGGTCTAACTCAGAACCTAGAGAAAAAGTTTACCAGGGTCTCAACATTGAACTTGTATTTACTGTAATATCCAAAACATTGGCTTATAAAGAACATGTATTTTCACTGAATACAAAGTATTTTTCACTAAGATTTTACCATTGAACCTATCATACCTTCCATTGATTTTGTTTGGCATTAAAGTCTGAATAGTTATAAAATAGTAACAGTTCATTTTTTCTCCTTATATTTTAATCTTTCAGATTCTCATGAAGCAATGCCTTAATTCTCTAGAGTCTAAGTAAATTATTTCATACTTTTTAAACAGCAATTCCTTCTTAAAATATAACCTTAGAACCTCAATATGTAAAATATAAATGAATTCTCTTATAATTTTCTTTATAATTCACATTTATAGCAATTAGTATATAAGTGCTGTATTTATATTACTAAATATAAATGTGATAAATGAGAACTAAATGCTATAAATGAGGTTGATGGTATCTTACATACTAAAATTGGCATGTAGAAAGTTTTCATGTGCATATTATCAGTCTCTGTTTTTTTTTTGGGGGGGGGACTGAGGATGGAACCCATAAGGATTCTACCTCCAAGTTATACCCCAAACCTGTTTTTCTTATTTTGAAACAGGGTCCAAGTTGCAGAGAGCCTCGCTACGTTGCCGAGGCAGGCTTCGAACCTGTGATCTTCCTATCTCAGCCTCCCAAGTACTGGGATTACAAGCGTGCACCACCACGCCTGACTCAGTCTCTTGTTTTTGAAATGAAATTCAAACCATACATGTACAGAACTGCTTAAGAAATCCATAAAATTTTAGGTTACTGACAATACAGTTTGAAAGCCTGCAATTTCAAATGATACATCCCTATCTTTTTGTGAAATGTGATGACCTGATTATTAGGGCTTCAGGGATACTGAAAGTTCCTTAAAAGAGTCAATGTGTAAGATTCCCAAAAGAGGCATGATTTCTGTTTTCTTCTAACAGTTGTAAAGTTTCTGGTCTTATACCAAGGTCTTTAATCCATTTTGAGTTGACTTTTATATAGGGTGAGAGATGGGGAGGAAATGTGTTAGAAAGGTCCTTTCCGTTTATAATAATTTAATTTATAAGATTTAATCCATTCATATTTTTTAAGTTTTCCCTCAACTTACTAAGGTGTTGGTGTTCTAAAACTTAATACATTAAAGCCTATTAAAATCTTTATAATACTGTAAATATATCTTTGTAGAGTAACTATTAATTCTCACCAAAGTAAAACTTTGCAGTTAAATCTAGGACTTGTATGACTTTGCCAGTCTGTTTTAAGTAACTAAATATTTAATATTAGTATATTTTTTAAATAATTTCATTTCTCCCTTGCTACAAAATGTGGTTTTCATTCCTATTCAGTATGAAAAAAAGGAATATTCTGTAATACCTTGTCCTGTTCAAAAGAAAGTTATTTTTGAAATGTTTTTATTTTCTAACTTGTTTATTATTTCCCTATACTGTTTTTATCCTCTACATTTTTCTATTTATGTGTAAATATTATTTATTATTCATTATACTTTTATTGGTGCATTGTAATTATACATCATAGTGAGGTTGAAAGCCATACAAACAAACATGCATACATGTCTTGGTGTATTTCCCTTCAGATCCCACCATGCTATACACCCTCCCCACAAAATGGTGAGATTGGTAGTGATACATTCATAATGGACACAGCATAATTTTCATTGTTTCTTTCATCAGTTTTTCTCTTTCCCCTCCCTACCTCCCTTCCTCTGTTCCTCCCATTATTGTACTGGTCACTCTCCTCAATTATCCTAAGTCCCTCTTGTTTTCTATTTTCTCTCTAGCTTCCCCATATGAGAGAAAGCATTCAATCCTTGACTCTGTTTTATAAGTCATTTAAATGGGAAAAGTTCATCTAACATGGTTCTTATATCATTATATATGTGAAATTTTTATTTTCCTAGATTGCGCTTTCAGGAAATTAAATATCTAAAATCAGGATTTATCCCATCTTCTTAGCCTATGTAAAATAACTGAAATGATTATTTATGAAAGGGAGGGAAGCAATCTTATCCTAAAGGCAAAAAAAGCTCCTTTCTACTAAATGAATTGAAAGGACAGCCTTACCATCCCCCAGAGTCCTCTCATGACTGATGCCTGAAATTCTCCTATTAAATTCAGTCATTTAGCTTGTAACCCTACATAAAATACAAATACCCTGCCAAAGGTAATATTTTAATTTGTTACAAATTTTTTGATTGTAGGCAAGAAGTGCATTCTTATACCAGCAATCTTAGAAAACTATCCCTAACTCTGGTGGGGGCCAAAGAAGTTGAGAGTACAGAAAAAGAAAGCTGAAGAACATGAAGACAGACTTCACCCACTTGACAGTAAAAACATAATTCCAAACCTTAGAAAAAGAAGGAACCCAGAAATAACCTAGTCTAACTCCTTAGTATTAGTGCAGAAGGCTCAGGGAGGATGAACAGCAAAGTTTTTGTTGAAATCATATTTTACTTTTGTTTGTTTTTATAAAAAAGAAATGTGAAATGTTAAGGTAGATAAAGATTTAGTCAAATAGATTTGTTCTTCAATATATTATGGGAATTTAACAACAAACAATTAATTGCATATTATCAAGAGGCAATAGAAAATGTTTCTTGTGTAGTGGCATAAATTCCATAAGTAACGTTAATAGTTATAAAGGTAATGCAAACGCCAAAGTGTTGTTTTAATGGTTATAAATATTTAGTTTCAAGTTTCCTGGAGTTCATAGTAAGGGTAGTCTTAATCATGTAAATGTGAGTTCAGCTGATGTTATCTGTAAACTAATACCTTGAAGAAATATTAATCTCATTTGCTTGAAGTCAAGGCTGAGTTTTTGCAGCCTTATTTGTAAAGCTCTTATCTTAAAAAAATTGCCAAAAGCTACAGGAAATACAACTGCATGCTTACATTTTTTTATTTCAAAACCACATAAACTCAGTTGTTTTCATTATTATACCATGTTCATTCTTACTGAATGATAGTGTTATTCTTATCTCTATGATCTTTTGTTTTGTTTTGTTGTGGTACTGGAGATTGAACCCAGGGGCATTCTACCTTAGAGCTACACCCCCAGCCCTATTTTATTTTTTATTTTGAAACAGGATCTCACTAGATTGCTGAGACTGGTCTTGAACCTGTGATCATCCTGTCTCCATCTCCTAAATACTGGGATTACAAGCATGTGCTACCATGCTCAGCTTATCTCTGTGTTCTTAAGAATTAATATCGAAAAACTCCATCCAGGTAATTTAGTGATACCTGTGGTCAGAGCAGAATGGATAATGATAAGGAGGTTTTTTTCATCCAATTTGGGTTTAGATTCAGTCTACCTAAATTAAAATTTCCATCCAGTTGGATTCCCTTATCTGAATGGTCCTTATAGAATGTGGGGTATATGATAGCCATTGCTGAAGAGTGTCTCCACTGACTGGATTAGTAGTCGTGAGACATGCATTAGCAGTTGAGGCTATTTTCTGTATGACCTCAGTTCCTAGGATACAGCTTCATTCAGTTGAGCAGTCAGATCTGCTTAAGGACTTGTTTTGCCAGGCCATGGGAATACAGGGTTAAATCACTGATCCTGCCCACCAGGAACCTATAGTTATGTAACTAAAACACATTCAGTAGATTTATTACATTGTGACATGGTCTATGTCTGAGGCATGCCCAAAATGTCACAAGGATGGGCACCTCCTTAAAGGATGCCTACTTAAAATACACAGCCTGGCAAAGAAGGGAGAGAAGACGTTTCAGACTGAAAGAACCATACCATATAGGGCCAGAGAGAATGAGAAGAGCACAAACCAGGAGTTATAAGAACTCTGGATGTGGGATATATTAGGACTAAATAGGTAATGATAAATTCATGGAGAATGTTACGTAACATGTGAGAAATTTGAGTTTTATTCTTAAGGCAGTGAAAAAGAATTTTAATCAGGTAAGTTGGAATACTCAGATTTATATTACAGGGATATTAAAAGACTAGGGGTATAGCTCAGTGCCATAGCACTTGCCTAGGGAGGCCCTGCGATCAATCTGAATACTGCAAAACAAAACAAAAAATAATAATTTTCTTGGAGGTTGAATAGGAGTGGAGATAATGGTGCAGATAAGGGTGGAATCACCCAGATATTTGATGTGCATAAACATTCCTTCATATTTACTGCCAAAGAGCAAAGTCTTTAGCTTTGCACTAAAATAAACCAGTCTTACTAGGCCTCTTAGATCAGCACTTACACTGGAAAATCCAGAGAAATTAGTTTAGCTGCTGTTTCTTTTTTTAAAGTACAGCCTGACAAAAGGGAGTTCTATATTGTGGTGCTTGCAAGCATTGTTATAGTGGTGCCACTGGCTAGAGAGGCCAGGAAGCACCTTAGCGCACTTACTGATACTGGTTACTCTAGGTTTGGTACAATTCTGAAATTCAGTTACTTAGCAAATATATAGGCTGTACTCTAGGCACTATATTAAGCATTATAAGAGATTCAAAGACGAAATAAATACCGATTCTTTCTATAAGTTGTTTAGAGTTTTGATGGAAGTCATATCCATTAGTATGCTTAATACAAGGTCAAATTGCTATGATGAGAGATGTATGGATACTTTTCATGGGAAGGAAAGCTTTCATGGAAGAAACGTTAGGAGGATGAATTATATTTGAATACTCAAAAATAAGAAGAAAAGATATTTGGCAGAGAAAGTGACAGAAAATATTGTCAGCAGTATGTGATTCCCTTGGGTATTGTAGTTAGATCCTGTTCATGAGAGCTGAACTGAGCATTTGGGTTTTGTCCTGTAGGCAGCCATGGAAGGTTTTTCAGTAGGAACATGATAATCAAGACACTTTGTTTATAAATTTTTAACTTAACAACAGTGTGAATAAAATGGATTTCTAAGAGAAAATATGACAGTTGGAGAAAACAGCTACATTTGCAATAGTCTAAACTCAAGATAATCAGAGTCTGAAATAGGCATCCTCCTAGTGATGGAAGAATGAGATAGATATATTAGAGGAGTAGCATGTTACATTATATATGGGGAATCTATGGGTTTCACTCCATTTTCCTTTTGACTACTGATACACTGAAAGTATAGCCTTTAGTTGAGCATAAAGATTTGTAACACTAGAGCTGGGCATGGTGGTGCATGCTTGTAATCCCAGTACTTGGGAGACTGAGACCGGAGGGTCTAGGTTTGCGGCCAGCCTCAGCTACTTAGTGAGGCCCTCCACAACTTAGTGAGACCTAGTTTCAAAGTAAAGAATAAAAAAATAGGACTGGGGTATAGCTCAGAGTTAGAATGCCCCTGGGTTCAATCCCAGTACCACAAAAAAAAGAAAAGATTTGTAACACTAATTAAAATGAGTTGGCAGTGCAAACAAACAAGCCAACATAAAAGTATGTACACTTTCATAAGTTGTCTTGTGAAAGTGATGTGCTTTGTCTGAAAAGGTATGGTGTTACTAACTGTAGTACTCAACATACATAAATACTGTTCTCTTAGGATTTAGAAAAACATTAGACTGTTTTTGTGCTGAATTTTGAGCACATATTTTAAAGCACTTTTTAAAATCTTTTTTTTTTTTTGTGGTACTGGGGATTGAACCCAGGGGCATCTATCTCCGAGCTACACGTACCTCAGCCCTATTTTTTTTTATTCTTTATTTTGAAACAGTCTCACTAAGTTGCAGAGGGCCTCACTAAGTAGCTGAGGCTGGCCGCGAACCGGAATCCTCTGGTCTCAGCCTCCCAAGTACTGGGATTACAAGCATGTGCCACCACGCCCAGCTCTTCAAAATCTTTTGATAGTAAAGAATGTATCTGGAATATGAGCATTCACCCATGTAATTTACCTATATAATATACCCGTGTTATTCTTAGAACTGATTTTTCCTATCTGCTTCAAGTATATAACATATCCACATAGTGTATTGTTATATAGACAGATTCATGAATTCAAGAAAGTCTTCATATTTTCGAAACCTGAGAGATAATACATACCATGCCTACCTGTTAATGTCGTTTTGATTGTCCAACTCTTTTGTCACAATAAATTTACAATACTTTTTCTGATCATTGGGCTACTAGATTTTGTTTAATGTAAAATTTTTATTATAGACACATGCTTGAATGCTTTTTTGTTTTTTGTTTTGTTTTGGTGGTACTAGGGATTGGACCCATGGACATTCTACCTCCAAACTACACCTCCAGCCCTTTTTAAAATATTTTTGTTTTGAAACAGAGGTTCACTAGGTTGCTGAGAGTCTTGCTACATTTTGAGGCTGTCCTCGAACTTGTGATCCTCCTGTCTCAGCCTCACAAGTACTGGTATTAGAAGTGTGTGCCACCACACCCATCTACATTTGAATGCTCTTTGGCAATGCCTACCTGATAGCATGTTGAATTATATATATTTTTGGAGAGAGATACAAGACAGGGTAATATGCACAGTCTAAGGTCATCATGTGCCAAAGAAAAATTGTATGTTTGTTTATTGAATATATCCTGTAGTGTATTCAGAATAGTAAACAGCTCTCTTCAGATATGTGGCCAAGTAACTGCTATAATAACCGGATGCTTTCATAACTACAGGTTAAGTATCACTTATCCAAAATACTTGAGGCCAGAAGTATTTTAGATATAGAATTTTTCAGATTTTAGAATATTTATACATACATAATGAGATTTCTTAAGGATGGGACCCAGATCTAAATGTAGAATTCATTTAGGTTTCATACACAGCCTATACACATAGACTGATATAATATTTTTAATAATTTTGTGCATGAAACAAAGTTTCATAGTGTGGAATTTTCCACTTGTGTTATATCAGAGGTTTTAAGATTCTGTATTTCAGAATTTTGAGCTAGTGATGCTCAAGCTATATTATTATTCCATATTAGAGATTTCATTGTAATTCCTGTTGACTTCTTTAATCATGTTTTTTTTAAAAAATTCCTTCAAGTATGTCATAAAAAAAATCCTAATTTCTTTTGAACACTAGAAAGTTAAAAATTAATGTTTACTGATACCATTGCCACTTTTGCCAAAACCAAACTGAAAGTTGTGGTGGGTATTATACTGTCAAGATACATATATGATTGAGGCTAATCACCACATCCTTTGGCTTCTATTTCCTTTATAATCTCTAACTTGGGTATTTTGAAGCTGAAACTTTTTTGGGGGGGAAGATACTAGAGATTGAACCCAGGGATGGTTAACCTCTGATGTGCACCCCCAGCCCTATTTTTTTTGTGTGTGTGTTACCGGGGATTGAACCCAGGGGCATTCTACCTCCGAGCTACACCTCCGGCCCTATTTTTTATACTTTATTTTGAAACCGGGTCTCACGAAGTTGCTGAGGCTGTCCTGGAACCTGAGATCCTCCTGTCTCAGCCTCCCAAATACTGGGATTACAGATGTGTACCACCACCTGGCTTAAAGCTGGTGTTTTAAGTTCTGAATTTGTAAGGTACCTGGCTTTTGGGTAGTACACTCAGTACAGAACCTCTTTGAGTGTGAATACTGTTGCCCCATATCTGTGTTTATGCGGACGTAAAATTCCTTTTTGAAATGCAAAAGGTGGTTGCAGAGAATTTAGATTTTTGTCTAGAATATAAGGAAAACAATGGTGTAACAGTCATAAACCTAAAATATGTGTTGTTGCATGTTCATTTCCAGTGCTACCTTGGTGTAAAGAGCCTGTATGTACTTGTTTTCTACAGCAGGACAGCAAGACAAAACCAAAGTCCTTGGATCATAGAGAAAGAGCTTATCTAAGCTTTTCTGTATCATCTTGCTCCTTGTCAGAGTTGACTCAGGAATGATCACAGTCAACTTTGGTCACTGGAAGTCACCAAATGTCAGAAATTGTCTTCTGTTTCACTATTATTTCTTTCTTTCTTTTCTTTTTTTTTTTTTGATTGGTGCATTGTAATCATAATCATGATGAAGTTCAGAGCACTCAGTGAGCCTCCCCCCAGCTCCCACTCCACCTCCTCACCCTCCCTGTGCATGACATTGAGATTGACATTGATAAATTTGCATATGTACATCATGTTTCCTTTATCAAGTCTCCCTCCCTTAGGCCCCCTCCATCACTCTACTAGTGTTTCTCCTCTTTTGTCTGGAGTCCCTCCTGTACCAAATTTCTCCCTAGCTTCCACATATGAGGGAAAACATCCAACCTTTCGCTTTTTCTAACTAAACACAAAACATAGAAAAATTTATTCTTTTTTTCTTTGTCAAGTACCTAATATATACTTTTGTGGTTATGAAGAACTCAAAAGGTAAAAAGTATTTACATACATTTACAATATAATCTGACCAACCACCTCTAAGATATTTAGAAATTGCTGAAAGAAGTTCCACGCCATCTTATATTTTTCAGATGAGAATTTGCATTGTAAGCAGTGAAACTTAGTTACCAAGAACAAAAAAGATCCTAAATGACCAAAATTGTCTTCTTATTCAAACTAAAGAGATTGTTCAGGTAAATGTACTGATACGTAACTAGGACAATCTCATTCTGCTCTGCTGTTGTGTCAGTAATACAGTTAAGGATAGAAAATTTGGAGATTCAACAACTTTGTCTCCAAGCATTTGTGCTTACTCAGGCTCTTTTATGCTAGAAGTTTCATGACAAAGACTGTTGTTGGAAAAGTGTTCTTAGATGTTTCCAGGACTTTTTGGTTCAACTACACTAAGAATAAGGGGACTGTGGTTTAAGGCACTGTTTCTTCTTATGTCTTGTCTTCCAAAGTGTAACCAAAAGTTTTAAGTTTTGGATAGTAACTTTCCTCTTCCCAAAGACTCTTTGCAATCTATTTTGTCAAGCATTTAAACATTTAATCTAGGGTTTTTTTTTTCCACAAAAGCAAACCATAAAGCAAAACCAACAGAAAAATAACATACTTCCAGCTACCAAAAGGCAAGTTAGACAAAACTCCTCTTTTAAAACACATAACAAATAGATGATACCAAAACCACAAAATCATCCGGATGCTCATCTATGATTTTAGGTACAGATACTGGATATTTACATATATATGAGTACTTTTTAAGCCAAATATTCACAGAATTTATCTTTTGAACAAATTATCTTTAGAGTTAGAGGCTTCTAACTTTCTAATACATGGCTGAACAAATGCTATGTAAGAGGCATTCAAACATGATTTTATATTGTAGAGCTTGACACATTCTGAACATTGTCTTTTGTTTCTGGTTTTCAAGAGAGAATTAGATCAGCTCAGCCTGTGTCAGATATCCACCTTCACCCTCCCTCCCCACGATCCTGCCAGCCATGGCTGTGGCAGGGTTATCTGATACAAACGTGACAGCCTAGGCTTACCCTTTCACCAAGGGCAGTGTCTGGGGCTCTTCCAAGCAAAGTGAGGAGCGGGCGGGCAGCATGAACGTGTCTGTCCCTGCCCTTGACGAGGACAGATTGTGTTGCTTTTGCTACTGTGACAGCACTGGAGAGAAAAGATGCTCATGGTTGATAAGCACTGCTTTATAGACACAGAGACTCTGGCAGCTGATTCAAACCTGACAGATGTTGGTATATTTGCAGAGAATAAATGAATTGTTATGTTCCTAGTTTGTGTTGCCATAATTTTCATTTTAAGGTTTATCTTTATTGAGAATAAAAATACTATTAGAGGTTTTTTCAAAGTATTGTCAGGGGAATTATATTCTTGGGGTAAAGTCTTTATTGTTCATGAAAACTGTAGTTGAGAATTTTTGTGTGTGTGTGATACTAAGGATTGAACCCAGGGGCATTCTACCTCCAAGTTACACCCCCATCCCTATTTTATTTTTATTTTGAAACAGGGTCTTGCTAGGTTGCTGAGAGTCTCACTACTTCCTGAGGCTGTCCTCGAGCCTGTGATCCTCCTTTCTCAGCCTCCCAAGTACTGGGATTATAGGCATGTGCCACCATATGCGGCTGAGAATATTTAATAATTATAAATGTTTAAGAAAATAATGATGATGAAGTCTAAGGGTATTCTTCTCAATGTTGTACCTTATCTGCCCATTCTAGAAGATTCTTACTATACAAGGTCCACATGAAGTCTAATGTTGGTTCTCTCTTTTCATATTTCAGAACTTATTTATGGTCATTCCTCATTATCAATGCCAAGTGTTTTTCTTTAAAGAAAAAGACAATAAAGCAGCAGTTGAATAGAATACTGTAAATCTAAGAAATGTGGTTATTCTCCACCATCATTCTTAATAGTAGGAGCCTCAAATTTGTCATTTCTTCATTAATGAGAGAAAGGGAACTGGAGATGGGGAGAGAGATGTTGTGTAAAAGAAGATAAGCCTCAAATCTCTACCACAATTGTAAAACTCTCATTTCCATAAATATTTACAATCCTCCCCCCTTCTGCAGTGATGAATTTGGGGCGAAAATATTGCTTGTATCTTCATGATTTAAAACTCTATGGATTTTACATTTACTAAATAACATACCTCAAATGGAAGCTTGGGACGGGGGTGGGAAATGACTATTAAACACATAGACATCCCTTTGAGGGTAGTTATATGCGATTGTGAAGAAAGGGAAGACATAGCGCCTAAACTTATTATAAACGGGTCTACATGTTCACTCCCCTTCTCGCCTTTCTCCACAGTGTAGCCTAAGTGCAAATCTAGTATGTTACTTTTCTGCTTTAAGCACTTGCTGACTTTCATTGCTCTTAGAGTAAAGGCATTCTCACCAACAAGACTTACAAGGCCCTGCATGATCTGGCCTCTGCGTCCATTTCCAGATTCATCTTTTTTCGTATGCTTTCGTGCTCTCTAAATTCCATTGACACTGGCCTTCCTTCCTTCCTCTTTATTGGCCATGCGCCTCCCCACTGTAAGCCCAAAATTTCTGCCTAAATTTTTATCCCCTCCACTACCCTATCCCATCTCCATTCCATGCCTTTGCCCAATTATCTTCTATTAATTCTTCAAAATTTAACTTAACCAAGATTTTTCAGTGAAAACTTTCCCTGTCCTCCCAAAATTGATATGTGTCAATTAAAGTTTCATGTTCATCTCTTTTAGAGCAGTTTTCATAGTTGTTATGCTTATTTGAAGTTACTTGATTAATGAGTAATATTTAAGAATGCCTCTCTCTCTCTAGATTATATATAAAAAATCCTATTTTAAGGTATTGGATACCTTTAATTCCTAAGTCGATTAGACCATCAGAACCGTTCTAAAGTACAAAAGCAAGAAGGCATCATCCCCTTCAGAGAACATAAAAGTAGAAATAATGGAAATGTGAGCTAAATTTACTTGAGAAATTAACCAACCTCAGAAGTATTTCCAACTAGTGCTAATGACCTCTACCAATTTTAACTAGAATCCCATTTAGCAATCATTTGTCCAAAATGAGTAAGCTTTTGCAATATCAAGTTAGACCCAAGACTGTCCACTTGCCTGTATCACTTTCAGTGTTTAAAATAATCATGATGGTAGTAATGAACTGAAAGGCATAGCTATTGATGTGATTAACGTCACTTTGATGCATCAGGCTTACTTTAGCAATTCTTCACTTAATGAGGAAGGACATCTTTATGTCTTTGGCTAGTCTTCCTTCCTCTCTTCCACTTCATTTTCAAATGTAACCTTTTTATTTCCCCTAGAGGTCCTTATTTTACTTGGATTAAATGCTCATGGCAATGGAGGTGTTTAGTGCTATCCTGTGGGAATCAGTTATCTCTGTTTCTCTCAGAAACTCAAGTCTGCCCACATATATGCAAAACTATGTTTTCCTTAAACATACCTTCTCAGTTTTATTCGAGGTCACATTTCTGGCAGCATCAACATTCCATTCAGTGCTGCATTCACTTCAGAAGGAGAGCTTACCCAGGGCCCTTACACCACTATGCTTCAGAACTTCAAGGGGAAGGTCATTGTCATCGTGGGGAATGTGGCAAAGCACACAGCTGAGGTAAGTGTACTCAGAAATGTCTTAGGCACATATGATGAGTTAATTGCCTGCCTACTGTCGAGGTTGTCAAAAAGCATGTTTCTTCAGGAGTTGGTTATAAATGAAATGAGTTTTGAAGGTCTATATTCTTTTTTCCCTCAGTTTTCAGCATAAGAATTGACAGTAACTTTAGAAAAATCCAAATGATAGCTGCTATGGTTTGGATGTTTTGTTAAAGATTTATGTATTGGAAGCTTAGTCTTAAGTGTGGTGATGCTGAGAGGTAGGACCCTTAAAAGGTGGGGCCTGCAGGAAGGGCATTAGGTTATTGAGAGTGTGCCCTTGGAAGGATTGTGAGGCCCCAGTCTCTGATTTCCTGTTTCAAGATGTGATCTCTTCCTCCCACATACATTCCTGGGGCACTCACCAGAGCTTCCACTATACTTTTTGAACTTTCAGCCTCCAAAATTGTGATCTATTTAAACTTCTTTCATTATAAGATTGGCCTGCCTCAGGTATTTTGTTATAGTAATGAAAAATAGATTAATATGATAACATGGGTTTTTGAGGGTTTTGTTGTTGTCATGTTTTGTTTTGGTGCTGAGGGGAGGGTTTTTGAAGGGTTTTTGTTTTGTTTTTCCTGCTTTCTGAAATTGCAAAGACATAGCTAGAATTCCCTCCATTGGAGAAAAACAGTAGGATTAGATTGTAGGTTCTGAAGGCTAAGCAGGTAGAACTTGTTGAATTTGATAATTTTATTTACTAGAAGCTCAAAGATTTTTGATGAAGAAGCAGTCAGGAAGAATATCAACTTTCATATATGAGAAGTTCATGAAACAATAAAATGGCCTCCCTCTTTCATTGCTATATTCTAAGCAAATTGAAAATAAAAGAGTAGAAAGGAAGGCCAAAAATAACCTTTTTATAAAAGACAAGTTAGAGCCTACAGCTTAGTATGAGAACCAAACAAGGAAAAATAAGTCCCTAGAAGTAGGCAAAGAACATGTCTAGGTATAGCCAACATTGAACCAGTACAGGCCCTTTTCTAAAGAGAGGAAAGACTCTGATCCTCGGAAAGCAGCAGAGTTAGTTGCTCCCTACAGACAGGGCGAAGCCTTCACAAACCTACCAAATAAATGGCTTTATTTCTCAGAGCAGAATAAAAAAAAGACAAAAGAAAGATGAGGAATATGCTTAGGAAAATTTCCTCCTCAAGGAAATTGGGAGTGGATGTCAGATGTTCTCATTATACATATTTTTTTATGTCTCCATGAACTAGACATGTAGTCAGTGAAAATGTAGTCAGATGAGAACTTTAAGTCTTTTGGTCATAGATTATTTTAAGTATCAAAAAGTCCTTTTTTTCAGAAGTATATGGTTAATTATAGTATTTTATTTTTGACATTAAATGAAGGTCAACCTTGATGTTGAAGACTGACCATATTTAAAATATATCTGAATAGATATTAGTTGTATCGTAAATCATTCACCTCTCTTACATAATTTTTTATTGGTGCAGTGTAATCATACATCTTGGTGAAGTTCAGGGTGATAAAGGCATAAATGCACACAGCACTCACTGAGCCCTCCCCCAGTGCTTGCCCTGTTCCCTCTCTCTTCCCTCCTTCCTATGCTCAGCATGGTGATTGACTTTGATAAGTTTGTGTATGTACATCATGTCCATTGAGGTGTTTCCCTCTTCCCCCCTCCCGTCTCCCTCAGTTAGATCGCCTTCTTCACTCATCTAAGGTTTGTCTGGAGTCCCTCCTTTGTCCCTCCTTTGTCCCTCCCTCCTTTGTCTGGAGTCCCTCCTATATCCCATTTCTCCGTAGCTTCTGCATATTATGGAGAACATCCAAAATTTCACTTTTTGTGACCAACTAATCTCACTTAACATAATGTTCTCCAGTTCCATCCATTTCCCTGCAAATGACATAATTTTGTTCTTTATGGCTGAGTAAAATTCCATTGTGTACATATCATAGTTTTAGAATCCATTCATCTGTTGATGGACATCTTGGCTGGTTCCATAGTTTGGCAATTGTGAATTGTGCAGCTATAAACATAGATATGCATGCATTATTCTGGTAGTTTGGTTTCCATGCTTTGGGGTATCTACCCAGGAGTGGTATTGCTGGATCATATGGTAGGTTCATTCCCATTCCCATTCTTCTGAGGCTCCTCCACACTATTTTCCAAAGTGGTTGCACTAATTTGCAATCCCAACAATGTATTAGAGTTCCTACTTCTCCACATCCTCACCAGTATTTCTTGTTGTTTGTGTTTTTAATGATTACCATTCTAATTGGGGTTAGGTGAAATCTCAGGGTAGTTTTGATTTGCAGCTCTCTGATTGCTAATGATGTTGAACATTTTTTATACATTTATTTGCCATTTGTATTTCTTCTTTTGTGAAGTGTCTATTTAGTTCACTTCCCCATTTTTTGATTGGGTTATTTTTTTTTGGCGGTAAGTTTTTTGAGTTCTCTGTAGATTCTAGATATTAGTCCTCTGTCAGAGGAGTCGCTGGCAAAAATCTTCTCCCATTCTGTCGGCTCTCTATTGAAGTTCTTGAGTTTCCTTTCCTTCACAGAATCTCTTCAGTTTAATGCAATCCCACATATTGATCCTCATTTTAATTTCTTGTGCCTTTGGGGTCTTAGGAAATTTTTACCTGCGTCTATGTGTTGGAGTGTTGGTCCTATGCCCTCTTTAAGAAGCTACAAGGTCTCTGGTCTAATTTCCAGATCTTTATCCATCTTGCATTGACTCTTGTGCAGGGTGAGAAAGTGGGGCTTATTTCCATTTTTTCTGCATATGGATAACCAATTTTGCCAACACCATTTGTTGAAGAGGCTATCCTTTTTCCAGTGTATGTTTTTGGCCCCTTTATCAAGAATCAATTGGCTGTAAGTGTGTGGATTTGTTTCTGAGTCTTCTATTCTGCTCCATTGGTCTATGTGTATGCTTTTGTGCCAATACCATGCTGTTTTATTACTATGGCTCTGTAGTATAGTTTGAAGTTAGGTATTGTGATGCCTCGTGCATGGTTCTTGTTGCTGAGAACTGTTTTGGCTATTCTGGGTTTTTTGTTGTTCCAAATGAATTTAAGGACTGAGGTCCTTCCATCTTCTAAGATCTTCAATCTCCTTTTTCAGTGTTTTATAATTTTCCTTGTAGAGGTCTTTTACCTCCTTGGTTAGGTTTATCCCTAAGTATTTTATTGTTTT
The DNA here is from genome assembly GCA_004027185.1 of Glis glis. Lineage (NCBI taxonomy): Eukaryota > Metazoa > Chordata > Mammalia > Rodentia > Gliridae > Glis > Glis glis. The sequence goes on along the minus strand of PVJS01002426.1, from coordinate 46,685 downwards.
GGGGGATATCGTGAATGTAATTGTTTTCTGGATTTCATTGTCAGTGGATTTATGGTTGTCATACAGAAAAGCTTCTGATTTTTTAAGATTGATTTTGTATCCAGACACTTTGCTGAATTTGTTGATCAGTTCTAAAAGCCCTTTGGTTGAGTTTATTGGGTCTTTAAGTATAATATCATGTCATCTGCAGATAGAGATAGTTTCAGTTCTTCTTTTCCTACTTGTACTCTTTTTATTTCCTTCTCTTGCTTTATTGCTCTGGCTAGAGTCTCAAGTACTATATTGAAAAGGAGTGGTGACAGCAGACATTCTTGTCTTGTTCCTGTTTTTAAGGGGAACTCTTGAAGTTTTTCCCCATTCAGTATGATGTTGGCTGTGGGCCTATTGTATATTGCCTTTATGATGTTGAGGTCCTTCTATTCCGATTCTCTGCAGTGTTTTTAGCATGAATGGGTGTTGGCTTTTGTTGAATGCTTTTTTAGCGTCCATTAAAAGGATCATGTGATTTTTGTCCTTAGTTCTGTTTATGTGGTGAATTACATGGATTGTTTTTCATATGTTGAACCAGGCTTGTATCCCTGGGATGAACCCAACTTGGTTGTGGTGTGTAATTTTCTTGATGTGGTTTTGAATGCGCATTGCTAGTATTTTGTTTAGAAGTTTAAATGTGATATACCACATCAAGAGAATGAAGGACAAAGCCATATCATCTCAATAGATGCAAAAAAGGCATTTGATAAAATTCAACATCCCTTCATAAGAATGCAGAACAACTTAGGTATAGAAAAAGCACACTTCAACATAATGAAGGCCATTTATAAAAAGTAAACAGCTGACATTATACTTCAGGGGAAATAGCTGACAGCTTTCTTTCCAAGATCTGGAACCAGAAAAGGATGCCCACTTTCACCACTTTTATCCAACATAGTGCTGGAAGTCCTAGCCAAATCAGTCAGTCAAAAGACATAAAGGGCATCCAAATCGGAGAAGAGGAAACCAAATTGTCACCATTTGCAGTTGACATGATCTTCTATAGAAAACCCCCAAAACTCCACCAAAAAAAAAACTATTAAGATTTATTATGAATACATCTAAGTTACAAGATATAAAATGAATATACAGAAATCAGTAGTACTGCTGTATACCAATAGCAAATTATCTGAAACAAATCAAGAAAGGAATCCCATTTGAAATCAGGTATTGTGATGCCTCCAACATGGTTCTTATTGCACAGAATTGATTTGGCTATTCTGGGTCTTTTGTTTTCTCCATGTGAATTTTAGGACTTTTTCTAGCTCTGTGAAGAATGACATTGATATTTTGATAGGGATTGCATTGAATCTAGATCGCTTTTGGTAGTGTGGCCATTTTGACCGTATTTATTTTGCCTATCCAAGAACATGCGAGGTTTTTCCATCTTGTGAGATCTTCAGTTTCTTTCTTTAGTGTTCATTGTAGAGATCTTTTACCTCCCTGGTTAGATTTATTCTTACTTTTTTTTTTTGAGACTAATGTGAATGATCTTTTACCTCCTTGGTTAGATTTATTCTTACATTTTTTTTGAGGCTATTGTGAATGGGATTGTTTTTTGGATTTCTTTTTCAAATTATATTATAGAACTATAGTAACAAAAACAACATGGTATTGACACAAAAACAGACACATAGAACAATGGAACAGAATAGAAGATACAGAAACAAATCCTCACACATATACCCGGTGATCTTTGACAAAGGAACCAAAAAAAAAAAAACCCTCTGGAGAAAAGACAGCCTTTTTAACAAATGGTGCTGGAAAAACTGGATATCCATATGTAGAAAAATGAAATTAGACCCCAATCTCTCACACTGCAAGAGTCAACTCAAAATGGATTAAAGACCTAGAAATAAACTTTGCAATTGGTAGAAGAAAAGAATAGAACCATCTCTCCATCATATAGATACTGTTAAGAGACTTCCTCAATAAGACCCCCAAAGCTCAGGAAATAAAACGAAGAATCTAAATGGGATGACATCAAGTTGAAAAACTTCTGCACAGCAAAGGAAACAATCAAGAGTCTGAAAAGAGAGTCGACAGAATGGGAGAAAATCTTTGCCAGCTACTCCTCTAATAGAGGACTAATATCTAAAATGTGTAAAGAAAACCTGAACACTAAAAAATCCAAATTAAAAAATGGACAATTGAACTTAATAGACACTTCCCAAAAGAAGAAATACAAATGGCCAATAAATGTGTAAAAAATTCAATTTCTTTAGCAATCTGGGAATGCAAATAAAAACTACGCTGAGATTCCATTTAAAAACAGTTAGAATGGAAATCATCAAGAATAAAACAGTAAATGCTGGTGAGGATATGGAGAAATAGGAGCTCTTATATACTGTTGGTGGAATTGCAAATTAGTAAAATTACTATAGAGATCAGTATGGAACTTCCTCAAAAGACTAGGAATGAAACCATCATATGACCCAGTCTCCGGTATCTTTCCAAAAGAATTAAAGTCAGAATACTGTAGTGATGCATGCATATCCATGTTTATACCAGCACAATTCACAATTACCAGATTATGGAACCAAAGTATCCATCAACAGATGCATGGATAATAAAAATATGGTATATACACATAATGGAGTTTTACTCAGCCATAAAGAAGAACAAAATTATGTCATTTGCAGGAAAATGGATGGAACTAGAGGATATTATGCTAAGTGAGATCAGCCAGTCTCAGAAAGTCAAGGGTTTTATGTTTTCTATCATACGCAGAAGCTACAAAGAAAATAAGAAACATAAGTGACTTCAGATAAACAAGGAGAGAGACCAGTAGAATAGTGCCAAAAGGATTGTGGGAGGGAGGTGAAGAAGAGAAAAAGGAGAATTGAAGAAGGGAACAGTTAAAAATAATGCTATAGCAACATATGAAGGTATTGTTACCAATTCCACTAACATATGGAGAGGGAGAAGGGGGGAGCAGGGTGGGACGGAGAAGGGAAACACCAAGTGTTGTGTGCATGTTTGTATCACTTTGAATCTCACTATGATATCTAGTTATAATGCAGTAATAAAAGATTAAAAACAAGAAAGGAATCCCATTTACAATAGCTACCAAAAAAGAGAAATGTCTAGGAATAAACTTTTTAATGTACTTTTATTGGTTCATTATAGACACATCTAGGAGTAAATTTAACCAAAGAGATGAGAGATCTCTACAATGAAAATTAAGGAACATTGCTGAAAGCAATTGAAGAGGACAATATTCATGTATTGGAAGAATAAATACTATTAAACTGTCCATACTACCCTAATGAATCTACAGATTCAATGCAATCCCTATCAAATTACCAATGACATTTGTGACAGAACTAGAAACACACACACACACACACACACACACACACACACATATATATATATATATATATATATATAAACAATCCTAAAATATAAAACCTTTGAATAGCTAAACCCATCTTGAGCAAGAAGAACAAAGCAGAATGCATGACACTGTCTGACTTCAAAATATACTATAAAGCTGTAGTAATCACGATAATATAGTATTGAGGTAAGAACAGACACATAGACCAATGGAATAGAGAGCCTAGAAGTAAACCCACACTTCTACAGCCGACTAATCTTCAACAAAACTGCTAAGAATACACACTGAAAAAGGACAGTTTTTTCAGTGACAGTTTGGGAAAATTGGATTTTCACATGCAGAAAAATGAAACTAGACTCATATCAACAGTTACAACAAGTGGATTATAGACTTAATGTAAGGCCTTAAACTATGAAACAACTATAAGAAAACCTAGGATAAATACTTCAGGAAATTGGAATGGGCCAAGATAATTTTGGATAAAACCCCAAAAGCCTAGGAAAGAAAGGCAAATATATACAAAGGTCAAATTTAAAATTTGCACACAGCAAAGGAAACAACAGAGTGAAGAGACAACCTATACAATGGAAAAAATATTTGCAAACTATATATCTGATAAAGGGTTGATATCCAGAATATATAAGTAGCTCCAAACTCAATAGCAAAAATAATAATAACTTTATTTTTTTAATGTGCAGTAGACCTCAATGGACATTTCTCAAAAGAAGATATACAAATGGCTGACTGATACATGAAAAAATGCTCAGCACCACTGATTATCAAGGAAATGCAAATCAGTGCCACAATGAGATATCCTCTGACACCAATAAGAATGTCTATTATCAAAAAGACTAAAGATAACAAGGGCTAGTGAGGATGTGGAGAAAAGAGAACCTTGCACACTGTTAATAGAAATGTCAATTAGTATTGCCATTTTTTGAAGAGGTTTCTTAGACACTAAAAATAGAAGTGCCATCTGATCCATCAATCACACTCCTGGGTATTATAGCCAAGGGCACATAAAATAGATATCTGAAAGGTACATCTCTATTCTCATGTTCATTGTAGCACTGCTCACAATAACCAAAAAATGAAAACAGCCACAGTGTCCACCAACTGATGAATGGATAAAGAAAATGTACATATACATAATGAATAACCATTCACACACACACAAGAATGAAATCTTGTCGTTTGTGACAATATGGATGGAATTGGAGATCATTATGTTAAATGAAATAAACCTGACACAGAAAGATAATTCTATATGATCGCATTTATTTGTAGAATCTAAAAAAGTAGATCTCATAGAAGTTGAGAGTAGAATGATAGTTATCAGAGGCTGGGGAGCATGGAGTCAGGGGAGAGATGGGAAGGAAGGGTTGATCAGTGTGTACTAAATTACAGTTAGATATGAGTAAGACTTCTGGTGTGTACTTACATAGTAGAGTGACTACATATAACAAGAATGTACATTTCAAAAAGCTAGAAGAAAGGATTCTGAAAGTTTTCATCATAAAGAAATAAATATTTGACATGATATGTTTAAACTGATATAAACATTACACAATGTTTATATTACATGGTACTTCATTAATATGTAAAATTTTTGTTTTTATGTATCTGTTAAAATAAGTTTTTTGTTTGTTTGTAGTATTAGGAATTGAACCCAAGGGCATTCTACCTCCGAGCTATACCCCCAGCTCTATTTTATTCTTTGTTTTGAAACTAAGTTGCAGAGGGCCTCAAAAGTTGGTGAGGCTGGCTGCAAAGCTGCGATCCTCCTATATCAGCCTCCCAAGTACTGGGATTACAAGCATGCGCCACCACGCCTGGCTCTAAAATAAGTTTTAAAATTTTAAATACCATTTTTAAGAAACGAATAAAATACTGAGGAATTAATTTAGCCAAAGAAAAGTGAGACATGTTCACTGAAACTATAATATTGCTGAAATTGAAGATCTGAATAAGTGAAAAGCCATCCCGAGTTCATGAATTGGAACAATTAATGTGACAACAATTTTACCCAAAGAAATGTGCAGATTCAACGCAATCACTATTAAAATCCGAATAGTGTTTTTTTTTTCAGAATGGAAAAACTATCCTAAAATTCATGTGGAATTTCTAGGGACTAGAATAGCCAAAACAATCTTGAAGATGACAAAGTCAGAAGACTCACATTTCCTAATTTCTTACTACAAACCTTCAGCAAGTAAAACAATGTGGTACAGATATAATGATAGACATATAGACCAATGGAATTCAATTGAAAGCCCAGAAATAAACCCTCACATCTATGGAAAATTGATTTTAATATGCTTTTTTTGGTGCGTTATAGTCTCATATCATAATGTAAATCATGTTGACAGTGACATACATGCACACAGCACTTGCACCCCACTGCCTCCCCATCTCCTGCCTTCTCTGTACTAACTACTGAGATTTACATTGGTATTTTCACATATGTACACTTAACTGATGGCAGTAATTCCATCAATGAACCTCACTCTTCCCCCTCCCCTTGCCTTAGACCACTTCCCTGGCTCCACTGAGGTTTCTCCTCCGTTATCTGGAGTCCCTCTGGTATCCCAGTTACTCCCTAGCTTCCGCATATTAGAGAAAACATATGACCCTTCACTTTCTGTGACTGGCTAATCTCACTTAACATAATGTTCTCCAGGTCCTTCCATTTTCTTGCAAATGGCATTATTTTGTTTTTCTTTATTGCTGAGTAGAATAACATTGTGTGTATATCCCATAATTTTGTAACCCATGCACACCGAGGCTGGTTCCATAATTTTGCTATTGTGGATTGTGCTGCTATGAACATGGGTATGCATATATTACTGTAGTTCTCTGGTTTCAACCCCTTTGGAAAGATACCCAGGAGTGGTATAGCCGGATGATATAGTGGATCTATTCCCAGTTTTCTGAGGAATCTCCACACTGATGGCCATAGCAGCTACACTTATTTGCAATCCCACCAAGAGTGTAGTAGAGTTCCAATTTCCCCACATTCTCACCAACATTTATGATTTTCTGACTTCTTGATGATTGCCATTCTGATTGGGTTTAGATGGAATCTCAGTGTAGTTTTGATTTGCATCTCCCTGATTGCTAATGATGTTGAACATTTTTTCAAGTATTTATTGGCCATTTGTATCTCTTTTGTGAAGTGTCTATTCAATTGCCCATTTTTTGGTTGGGTTGTTTCATTCTTTAGTGTAAAGTCTTTAAAGTTCTTCATATATTCTAGATATTAGTCTTCTATCAGAGGGATAACTGGCAAAGATCTTCTCCTGTTCTGTAGGCTTTTTCTTTAGACTCTTGATGGTTTCCTTTGATGAGCAGAAACTTCTTAATTTAATGCCATCCCATTAATTAATTCTTACTTTAATTTCCTGAACTTTGGGGATCTTGTTGAGGAAGTTTCTACCTGTGCCTATATGTTGGAGTGTTGGACCTATGCCCTCCTCTAGTGGCTTCAAAGTCTCTGCTCTAACACCCAGGTCTTTGATCCACCTCAAGTTGACTCCTGTGCAGGGTAAGAGGTAAGGATTTAGTTCCATTTTTCTACAACTGGATAACCAGTTTTCCCAACACCATTTTTTGAAAAGGCTGTCTTTTCTCCAATGTATGTGTCTGGCACCTTTGACAAAAATCAATTGGCTATAGGTGTGTGGATTTTTTTTTTTTTGTATCTTCTATTCTGTTCCACTGGTCTATGTGTCTGTTTTTCTGCCAACACCATACTGTTTTTATTACTATAGCTCTGTAGTATAATTTGAACTCAGGAATTATGATGCCTCCTGCATGGTTCTTATTGCTGAAAATTGCTTTGGTTATTCTGAGTCTTTTGTTTCTCCATATGAAACTGAGGACTGATATTTTAGGTCTGTGAAGAATGACATCAGTATTTGGATAGGGATTGCATTGACTCTGTAGATCACTTTTAGTAGAATGGCCATTTTGACAATATTTATTCCACCTATCCAAGAGCAAGGGAGATCTTTCCATCTTCTAAATCTTCAGTTTCTTTCTTTAGTGTTCTATCATTTTCATTGTAGAGGTCTTTTACCTCCTTGGTTAGGTTTATTCGTAGGTATTTTATTGGTTTTGAGGTTATTGTGAATGGAATTGCTTTCTGGATTTCTTTCTCAGTGGATTCATGGTTGGCATATAGAAAAGCTACTGGTTTTTAGGTTGATTTTGTATCCTACTACTTTGCTGAATTTGTTAATTAGCTCTAGTAGCCTTTCGGTTGAGTTTTTGCAGTCTTCTAAATACTGGATCATGTCATCTGCAAATAGAGATAATTTTAATTCTTCTTTTCCTATTTGAATTCCTTTGATATCCTTCTGATGTCTTATTGCTCTGGTAAGAGTCTCGAGGACTAGATATTGAAAAGGAGTGGTGATAGTAGGCATCTTTGTCTTGTTCCTGATTTTAAAGGGAATTCCTGCAATTTTTCCCCATTCAATATGATGTTGGCTTTGGGTTTATTGTATATTGCCTTAATGATGTTGTGGTATGTTCCTTCTATTCTAATTTTCTGCAGTGTTTTTAACATGAATGGGTGGTAGATTTTGTCAGATGTTTTTTCAGTGTCTATTGAGATGTTCATGTAATATTTGTCCTTAGTTCTATTTATGTGGTAAATTACGTGTATTGATTTGAGTATGTTGAAGAAGCCTTGCTTTCCTGGGATGAAACCAACTTGGTCATGGATTACAATTTTCTTGATGTGGTTTTGAATGCGCATGGCTAGTATTTTGTTTAGAATTTTTGTGTTCATGTTCATCAATGATATTGGTCTGTAATTTTCTTTGCTTGGGGAATCTTTATTTGGTTTTGGTATTAAAGTGATACTGGCCTCATAGAAGTAGCTTGGAAGAACTCCATCTCTTTTAATTCCCCAGAATAACTTGTGAAGTATTGGTTTTAGTTTTTCTGTAAAGGTTATGTAGAATTCAGCTGAGAATCCATCTGGACTTGAGCTTTTCTTTGATGGAAGGCTTTTTATTGCTGTTTCTATCTCTTTGCTTGCTATTGGTTGGTTTAGGCTTTCTGTATCTTCTTGGTTCAATCTACGTAGGTTGTATTTATCTAGAAATCTGTCCATTTCTTCCATATTTTCCAGTTTATTTGCATATAAATTTTCAAAATAGTTTCTGATGATCCTCTGGATTGTCCCATTGCCTGTGGTGATGTCTCCTTTTTCATTTCTGATTTCAATAATTTTGTTTGATCCTTTTTTTGGTTAGGTTGGCTAGGGGTTTGTCAATCTTGTTAATCTTTTCAAAGAGACAGATTTTTGTTTTATTGATCCTTTGTATTTTTTTTCTTCTCTATTTCATTGATCTCTACTCTGATTTTAATTACCTCCTGCCTTCTACTGACTTTGGGATTAGACTGTTACTGTTTTTCTAGGTCCTTCATGTAGATTGTTTATTTGTTGACTTTCTGTTTTTCTTATGTGGGCACTTAATGCTATAAATTTTTCTCTTAACACTACCTTCAAAGTGTCTCATTGATTTTGGTACATCGTGTCTCTATTTTCGTTTAATTCTAGGATTTTTTTTATTTCTCCCCTTATTTCTTCTCTGATCCAGTCCTCATTCAAGAGTGTGTCATTCAGTCTCCATGTATTTATGTAATTTCTTTTGGCCTTCCTGTCATTGATTTCTACTTTCATTCCATTGTGATCTGAGAAGATGCAGGGAATTATATTACACCTTTTGAATTTGCTGGTGCTTGCTTTGTGGCCCAGAATGTGGTCTGTTTGGGAGAAGGTTCCATGAACAGCTAAGAAGAATGTATATTCAGCTGTTGTTGGTCAAAATATTCTGTATATGTCTATTAGGTCCATTTGGTTTATAGTGTTCTTTAGGTCTGAAGAGTCTTTACCCATCTTTTGCCTGGAAGATTGATCTAGTGGTGTGAGTGGTGTGTTGAAGTCTCCCAATATTATTATTGTATTTGGGTCTATTTGAGACCTGATGCCCCGAAGAGTTTGTTTTACAAAAGTGGGTGCACCCACATTTGGGGCATAAATGTTTACTATCATTATATCTTCTTGTTAGATTGTTCCTTTTATTAATAGGAAGTGACCCACTTTGTCTCTTCTGATGTGTTTTAGCATAAAGTCTCTCTTGTTGGATATGAGTGTTGCTACCCCTGCTTATTTTCAGTCTCCATTTGCATGTTATATATCTTTTCCATCCTTCTACCTTTAGCATATGGATATATTTGGATGTAACATGAGTCTCTTGCAAGCAGCATATAGTTGGATTATGTTCCTTAATCCACATTGCCCGTCTATGTCTTTTAATTGGGAAGTAAAGACCTCTGACATTCAGTGTTATTATTGAGATACGATTTTTGTTTCCTGTCATTTTGAGTTCTATGTTTGATATAGTGTTATTTCTCCTTTACTTAGTTACTCATCTGGTGGAGTTCGTCCCTTTTCTGGTTCTGATATTTGCTTCTTTAAGTATTTTCTCTATCGCTGGCTTGGTAGTCATGAATTATTTTAGTTTCTGCTTGTCTTGGAACATTTTTTATTTCTCCATCAATTTTCAATGATATCTTTGCTGGATATAGCAGTCTTGGTTGGAAGTTATTTTTTCCCAGGGTCTGGAGTACATCATACCAGCCGCTCCTGGCTTTCATGACTTGGGTTGAGAAGTCTGGAGAAATTTGTATTGTTTTGCCCCTGTATGTCACCTGTTCTTTTGTTCTTGCTGCTTTTAAGGTTCTTTCCTTGGCCTCTATGTTGGTCATTTTGATTATTACATGGCGTGGGAAAGTCCTTCTTTGATCTTGTCTTGATGGTGTTCCAAATGTTTCTTGTACATGTATGTCCAAGTCTTTTTCTATATTTGGGAAATTCTCTGAAATTATTTCTCTAATGAGGTTTCTGATACTCTTGGTTCGTGCTTCTAGACCTTCTTCAGTGCCTAGTATCCATAAGTTAGGGCATTTCATCTTGTTCCATATTTGTTGGATGTTCAGGTCATGTTGTTTTATTGTCTTCTCTATATTGTTGACTGTGTTGTTAGTTTTGAATGAACTGTCTTCCAAAAATGAGACTCTTGTTTTCCATATTATCTAGCCTGCCAGAGATAGTTTCTATTGCGGTCTTCAGTTCATTTATTGACTCCTTCATTTCGCTCAAAGCCTCTTTTTGGTTTTTCCTTAGGGCCTCAATTTCTCTATTGATATGATCTTTCATTTCCTGTACACTTTCTTTGAGGCCTTTCATCATATTGAAGATCAACATTCGGAATTCTCCTTGTGGCAATTCCTGAAGATCAGTCTCAGTGATCTCCCTGTTGTTGAGTTGTAGGAATTTATTGTTTCCTCACTGTCCTCATATTTTCAGAGTTCTCAGGTTTGTATTTCTGTTTTCTTGGCATCTTCTTCCTCTTTGTGTGTGAGTCCTGTGTCTATTTGTTTTCCCTTTATAATGAGGTCTATGCTGGAGGTATATATTTGCCTTTACCATTCTGTCTCATATAATCAAACTTTTGAGTTTGTCCTGCTGAGCCTTTTTAACTAGATATAGTTCTTAGTGCAGGCACACAGGAGTCTCTCATTGGCTGCAGGCTGCCGTGCTCTCTTGGCCCATACTCCATAGGGCCAAAAACTATGGTGTTCTGTGCATAGCCTGCAGTCTGGTGGTTGGGATGTAATGCCCCACAGACACCACCTCTGCTCTGCTGATTGTGAGCCTGTGAAACTGCACAGCGCTGACCTCTGCTGGGCTTAAGCTCAGCAGGGCCAGCGATTGCTATGTTTTGAGCTTGTGGCCTGGCTTGCTGAGCTTTGATGGCCCCTGGGACACCACCTCTGATGTGCTGGCTACAATCATGTGGAGCACTGTCAGTCACTGGCATGCATGCTTGCCAGGCACAAACTCTGTTGGAAGAGAGAGTGTTGAGTTTCCAGACTGTAACTGTGATCACATGAATCCCTGTCAGCTGCTGGCCTCCTGCTTTCAGGGTCCAAGCTCTGGCATGGAGAGACTGTACATTTCTACCCTGGGGGCTTGGGTGGCTCAGTTATTTAGCCCCAGGGACACCACTGCTGCTCTGAGCAGTTGCGATTACATGGACCCTTTTTCGCCTCTGGTGATGGTGCTTCTGCGCCCAAACACAGCCAGTTGTGTAGCTTTCCAAGCTTGCAACTTGGTAGGTTGTCATTTCACCCCACAGACATCACAGCTGACTGTCCTGTAATGATCACTGAAGACCCTGCAAGGGCGTGGCAAACTGCAACTCTAGATCCCTCCCACCTGAATGTCCCTAAGGGCTGTCTGCTAATGCACATTTTTGCTGTGTCCGACTGTAGTCCTCCCCCCACCTCCGCAGGGGTGATTTGCAAACTCATAGACCCTTAAGCCTGTTGTTGCCACGCACGTCCCTGTGGCTGTGCAGGGCAGTCTCCTGCTGGGACGGTTTGTTAACTCATGTTCTTGATGAGCGCCACTCGGGTCTCTGCAGGCAGAGATGGGTTCAGCTGCAGTTGCAGGGTCTAGCTGGGCCGTCCAGGCAGTTGGAACTTTGTTGAACGTGGAGAGAAAAGTCAACTGCTTTTGATGATGGTCTGTAGTCACTAGCTTCACAACAATCTGCTGCTTCTTTGCTGGTGGTCTCTGGATGCTGGGTGCCAGCAGCCGCCATCCTCCGTGCGGCCTGCACAAGATGGGCCGCTGCCGCTCTCCGCTCACCAGCTGAGACGCATGGAGCTCTTTACAGTCCTCTGCTCTCTCTGCTGCCTCCGATTCTGCTGCATTTTGACTGCCGTCGTTTTGTTGAGTTTTGGCTGCTTTTCTTTCCTTGTCAAGAAGCAGTCTTCCTGCTGGTCAAGTTCCAAGTCTCGGAGCTCCTGAAACACACTGTCTCCCTCTATTCTGCCATCTTTAATCTCCCAAAAACTGATTTTTGACCAAAGTGCCAAGACCACTCAATGAGAAAAAAACAGTCTCTTCAATAAGTGGTACTGGAACAACTGAATATCCGCATACAAAGAAGGTATTTGGACCCTTATCTTACTCTTATAGAAAAATTAAATCAAAATGACTTTAATAGCTTCCACTATAAAATTAACAGAAAACATAGAGGTAAATCTTTATGACTTGGGTTTTGGTAATGATTTCCTAAATATGACACCAAAACTACAGCCAACAAAGAATAAATAATCTGTATACCACTAAAATAAAAACTTGTGTATTAAGAGAGTGAAAAGAGCCGGTGTGGTGGCACACGCCTGTAATTCCAGTACTTGGAAGACTGAGACCGGAGGATCGCAGGTTTGAGGACAGGCTCAACAAGTAGTGAGACACTCATCAACCTAGCAAGACCTTGCTTCAAAATAAAAATTTAAAATAGGACTAGGGGTATAGCTCGGAGGTAGAATGCCATTGGTTTCATTCCCTAATACCACAAAAAAAGAAAAAAAAGAGAGTGAAAAGATAATACACAAACTGGGAGAAATATTTGTAAATCCTATCTCTGATAAGGATTTATTATCAGAATACAAACCAATGCACAAAAATCAGTTGTATTTGTATTTACTTAACAACTCCTACAGCTTAACCACAGAAAAATAACTAAATTAAAAAATTAACAAAGGACTTGAGTAAACATTTCTCTGAAGAAGATATACAGATATACTAGTGGCCAAGAAGCACATGAAAGATAATATTGTTGGTCATTCAGGAAATATAAATCAAAACCACAATGAGACCACACTCAAGTGTTAGTCATGAGTTTAAGGAGCAATTAGAACCCTGGTTCATTGCTAGCGTGAATATATATGATGATGTAGCTTCAACAGAAAATATTTTAGCAATTCCTCTAAAAAGTAAGTAGATTTACTATATGTCATAGCAATTCAACTCCTAGGTTTCCACCAAAAAAATATTTTTTTGATACAAACAGATACCTGTATACCATCTCATTGCAGCATTATTGATAATACTCAAAAGTTAGAAAAAACCCAGGTGTCTACCAACAGATGAATTAATAAATATGTAGAATATAAATACAATTTAATACTCAGCCATAAAAGGAAATGAAGTTCTGATACACACAACATGGATGAACCTTATAAATAGTATGCTGAATAAAACTAGCCAAACACAAAAATAACAAATATTCTATGATTCCATTTATATAAAATATCTAATAGGCAACAGTCATAGAAAGTAGGAATTACTGTTTCATGGGTACACAGTTTCTGTTTGGAATGATGAAAAGACTTTGGAAATAACTAATGGAGATGATTGTACAACATCATGAATGTACTTAGTGCCACTGAATTGTTCTCGTAAAAAATGGATATTTATCAAACTGTATGTTATCTATCTTTTTCCATTGAAAAATAGGTTCTTGGGTTTGATACGGTGAGCCTGTCCCACTACTACTAATTCATCTGAGCCCTACAGTTTTTGATCAGCCATTAGTGAAGAAGCTTTCACAATGGTTGACTTGTGATGGGATTGCTTTTACCTTTAAGGGTGTTTAAAAAAACATTATTTCCAAGCAGATAGCAGCTTTTCTGCTAAGTTGGAATTACTGCACAGCAGCTGGCAGAGTCCTGTTTTGAAAGATAAAGAAAGCCACAGTTAGATGCTATGAAAAGGAAACAGGTGCCAATTCTAGTCAGTACAGTTGCAAATTATCATGGCAGATGTTTATGATTGTTGTGTCAGATCCATAATTTAGACTTTGAAATTATTTGTTTGTAAAACTGTAGACACTGCTTATAATTTTCCACCTTTACATTTTCTATTAAGTTCTAATAAAGTACTAGTCTGAAAATCCAACAAATGAAAATATAAAATAAAATAGAATATAGCTCAATAAAGGAAAAATGCTTTCAATATTAAATTTAACAAGTAGCAAAATATCATTGAGTGACTAAGAAATAATAAATGAAACATTTATCTAGTGTATGACAGCATCAAAAGCACCCATCTAACATATAAATTAGGACCAGAGTTCCTTCTATAATATAAATATGAAATAATTACTAATCAGACCAAATGTATTGAACATATTGTCTAAACTCATATAAGGGAAGACAACAGATCCGAGACATATGGTTTATTCAGAAGCCTGAATAACTATAATCGGAAGATATTTGATATGCAGGTTATTATAATGAGATTGTTTCACATAATTACCACTTTCCTTTTTGTATTTGGCCTTGCTTCCACAATAAGTACATCAGAAAACCTTTAGAGTCTGCCATTTTGTATCTAGATAAAACATTTCTTTTCCTCAGAACAGAGAAAAGAAGAACTACAAAGATCTTAGTTTAATTAGGAGCCCATGTAAAGGCTTCTCTGGACCTAAATTAATTGCCTTTAGGTCTCCTTTTCAGTTATTCTTTAATTCACCTTATCTTAAAGATTAAATGAAGTGAGCTATTCTGTAATCAAGCATATTCAGATACGCTGTGAGCAAAGTTATGTAAACTTTAAAGAAAGTCAGATAATCTTAAGCAAGTGAAGTGGACTCCTAAGTCTCTGAGGTATGAGCTACAGCTCCAAGGATGGATCCAGTTTTCTGCTGATCCTTTCTGCTAATATGGCCAAACCAATACACACTACATCCAGTGGTAGGGTTTATGGGAATAAAAGACCATTATATCAAAATAAGCCAAAGGGGTATCACATTTTTAAAGAACATCATGGAAAGGTCTCACGTTTGTCTCATTGCAAAGATAACCTTCTTTTAAAATCAAAACTCACAGGAGAAATCACATCTTCAGTTGATAGACTGGTGTCTGATTCCCTGGTCATAGGAAATATGCCAGCATAATATATACAGAACACCTCATTAAAGTACCTCTTACAAAACTGAATCGTGTGAAATAATCCTGGAGAACAAGTATATAAGCCTGGGAATTAAAGCAATAATTAAGATAGAGATAGTCAACCATCCATATCATATTTTAAATGAACAAGGATATTTTTAAAGGCATTTTATATCCTTGAGCAAATTGCTCATATTTAGGTGAAATTTTTATTTTTAACATTTGACAAATGTTATGTAAGGGAAATGTACAGTTTGTTTTTATATCCATAGCAACCATTACCCACACTACCCTACTCTCAAAAGTCAAAGTCTCATATATCTTAGTTTGACAAAACTCCATAGTGAATCCATCTCTTTCCTAGAAGGAAATTATAATGTTTAGTGAGAATAATGACTAGGTACAATAGCATGATTACTGTGTTATTGGGTTATTTTTTACTCCTCTGCGACAGTAATGAAGTGGGACCCAACTTTAGAGATAGTGATAGGTCTCAGATGAGAAAACTGACCAACAACATGGACCAGAACAAAATAAAAGCTCCAATTTGTATTTTTCTAACTTTACTATGTCCTTAAGAAAAAGCGTAAACATAATATTGCTGTTTAGGTCACTGAAACTCATAAGACTTTTGGAAAAATTATTAACTCTGTCTAGATCATATTTTGTGGTTATGAGACCACAGTGTATCACATTTAAAAGGTTGTATGTAAGAAAGAAATTGAAAGAATATTTAATTCTCATTTTGTCTTCTCAACCCTTTGGAAAATATTAGGGACAGCTCATCTTACTCTTAAAATGTTATATTCTTAGCAGAAAAGCAATGCTTTTGTCATCAGAAGAAATAGGTATCTGAATATGATGTCTAGTTACAGTCATGCAGGCTCTTATTATTCTACCCTTGAAAACAAAACAAAAGTAGAATACATCTAATGTGTGTGTGTGTGTGTGTGTGTGTGTGTGTGTGTGTGTATACACATATATTTTTCAATAATATTTGATTCAGAAACCTAGATGAGAGATGATTTTTGTTGATATTCAATGACTAAACAGTGGGAGTGTCATACTTACTACACATAAAATATAAAAATGAATTTAAAATCTGACATCTATTTTCAACTGAAAATTATCAGATTCATAATAATCAAGGCATGCCATAGCAGCTATTTTTTTAATAAAATAATAGTGCCAGGTGTGGTGGTGCACACTTGTAATCCCATTACTTGAGATACTGAGACAGGAGGATCAGAGGTTCAAGGACGGCCT
Source organism: Glis glis (assembly GCA_004027185.1). NCBI lineage: Eukaryota > Metazoa > Chordata > Mammalia > Rodentia > Gliridae > Glis > Glis glis. Next base: position 30,223 of record PVJS01002426.1, on the reverse strand, counting down.
CAGCAATGTAGGGAGACTCTCAGTAACCTCTCAAGACCCTGTTTCAAAACAAATATGTGAAAAAAGGGCTGGGGGTGTAGCTCAGAGGTAAAATGCCCCTGGGTTCAATCCCCAGTACCACAAAAACAAAAAAGAAACTAGTCCAATTGTGTTCCTTTATACTTCCAGGACACCAAGGTTATTTGGTCTTTTGTTAGGTTGAGTGTTAGTTTGTGCTATGGTAATATAAAGCTCCTCCCATCTCATTACTTCCTGGATCCTGTCGCCAAGCTAAACCAAGTTTTATGATAACTGTGGTGATTGCTGGTAGTCTTTACCTTTTGACAGTCCCTTTGTCTTAGACCATTCAGTCTGATATAACAAAATACCATAGACTGGGGAACTTAAAACAACCAATTTATTTCTCACAGTTCTGGTTTAGTTTATCAAATTAAATAATTCTGGACTGAGAAGTCCAAGATCCTGCAGATTCATTGTCTGGTAAGAGCCTGCCTCCTGGTTTGTAGATGGCCATCTGTCCTGTGCCCTCCCATGGCAGAGAGGGGCAGGAAACTCTGGAGTCTCTTTTATAATGGCAGTAGGGCTGGGGGTATGGCTCCATAGTAGAGGGTACCAAGTGTGAGGTCTGAGTACTGATGCTTCCAAAAAAATATATCAGGGGTGGGCACTAATCCCATTGATGAGGGCTCTTTCCTCAGGACCTCATCACCTCCCAAAGGCCTCAACTACTAGTACTATTGCCTTGGATATTAGAATTTGAACATATGAATTTGAGGAGAATAAAGACTGGCGGACCATGGCACTCTTCTCTCTTTAGACCTATATCCTTCCCATCTTTGCCCAAGCTCCTCCCCTAGACTTTGGTCTCAAAGAGGTCACCCTACTACAAGTACATCCCAAAAGAGACTAAATGACTCCTAAACTTTAAACCAAATCACGATATGCATTGTCCTTATCGTAAACTTCTCTAGCTCCATATAGTATCTAGCCAGTTCTTCAGATTAATATGGTACTTTTAACACATGTGTGTGATCTGTTACCTGTTAGAAAATTTAATAGGTGTCTATGGTTGTGCCTTAAGCATTTAGATAAGAGCAAGAAGTTAATCTCCTTTATCAGTTCCAGGTATGCAAGGAATTTTTCTTGAGTTTGTTCCATCCATAAGCACTGGCTATGGTTAAACTTGGCTTTCTTCCTGACTTTTTCTTTGCCTTGCTTGTCAGCAGATGTTTTAGTCTGTGGTTTTACATCAGATAATAAGGAGATATTTCAAATATTAATGCAGCTCAAGCATGCTGGGCATTATATAAAGGTTAAAAGTAACAGTGAAAACTCTTCTAAATAACTGATTAAATGGTGGAAGATAACTTAACTTTGACTAAAATCCATCCTGTAGAGTCCCTATTCTCATAGTTTTTAACAGGTTGTATGAAGTAAAGAAAAATGTAGGAGTTGTAGTAAAGGAGACCTTAAAACACTTAATCCAGTCTATCTGGTTTTTTTATATGTTTACTAGAAGTATTATGTTTAAGGTATAAGCAGTTTTTTAAGAGACAGGAAATGCTGCCTAGTCCTCATCAGAATCTTGAAATCTCCAACACTTATGTTCATGACCTGACACAGGATGAAAGTTGTCTTGTCTCAGTACGTGTTATTCCACATACTCACCCTGCCCTCCACAGCCTGCCATTTAATTACTCCCTGCCACAGGAATGTTTGCGGCTGAATAAGAAACTAACCATGATTGCCCTCTTGCTTGACCTACAGAGGTTGGAACTTGGCTTTGATCCATCACAGCGCTGTGTTTTGAATCTGAATTTTTATTGTATACATTCTTTTTAGAGTATAATATATTTTGTGTAATATGATCAGGGCTTGAACACAGTCTAGTTTTACTGTTCTCAGTTGTCCATTGTAAACAAAAGTTGATAGATGATTATTGCTGAAATTCAATTCCCAAATATTGCAGATCAAAGGAAAATGCACCAGAACTCTTATTAGGACTCCTGATGCATAATGATATTAGATGATGGAATTTTATCAGAAGGGGCTTATTCTCTAACATAAGCCAGTATACTTTCTTAAAAATAAAAATTATTTTCAAGTAAACTTTTCTATCATATTTAACTATTAAAAATATCCAAATAGCCATTATTGGGAGGACTTTTTTGAAAATATAAACTATTGTTGAGCAATAATCTATAAATCTATAGGAAGATCCCAGCTGCCATATTTGTAAATACTAAGTGGTTATCATAAATTTAAAAGTGAAAGAAATTAATATAAAGTAAAAGTTTTCAACCTAGAGTTCATCATGAATTTGAAGAGGTCTTTGAACCCATTGAAATAATGTGTGAAATGTTGTACATAGGTGCCATTTGTTTTTTGAAAAGATTCATAGTTTTCATGATTGCTAAAAGGGTACGTGACCTGGAAAACATTAAGAGTCACTGGTTTAAGTCACTTCTCCATCATAAACAGTTCACCATGAACACTATAAAACCCTACCTTATAGCTCATCCCTCTCCATATCCACTACTCAACTGTCTTTACTCTTGTCACATAATATTTGTTGAATGAATGAGTCAGTTATTCAATAGATATTAGAGCAAATGCTATGTTCTAGGCATTGTTCTGAGCATTGGAGGAAGAGTAATAAATAACACAAAGACCCTACTTTCATGGAGTTTACAATATATTGGGAGAGATAGTCAATAAACTGAGATATATCAGTTAACTAAGAAATAAACTGACAGTCAATAAACAGAGTCAGTAAACTGAGATATATCAAGTGCTGAATGCTGAAGACTAAGGCAGAGTGAAGGGAAAGAGTGCTAGTGACTCCTTTTCTTTATGTCAAAAAGATGTGGAATAAGAAGTTTCTTTTTTTTGGCGGTACTGGGGATTGAATCCAGGGGCATTCTACCTTCAGGCTACACCCCCAGCCCTATTTTTTATCCTTTATTTTGATACAGGGTCTCACTAAGTTGCGGAGGACCTCACTAAGTAGCTGAGGCTGGCCACAAACCTGCAATCCTCCTGTCTCAGCCTCCCAAGTACTGGGATTACAAGCATGCACCACCATGCCCAGCTGGAATAAGAATTTTTATATCATCTGATTTATACTTTTATCATTCTGGTTGCCATGTAGAGGAAGACTATAGGGGCCAGAATAGAAGCAGTCCATCAAGAAGTTACTGCAGTATCTAAGGAAGAGATGATGGTGGCTTGGAGTAGGAAGTGAGGTTGGAGAGGTTAAAATAGAGTATTGGAAAGGGTGTGCAAATTTGCAGATCATGTAGAACCTCATAGACCACAATAAAGACTTTAGATTATATTCTAAATAAAATGAGAACCCATTAAATTGCTTTGAGAGGAAAGGTATTATCATTAGAGTCTGACTTATATTTTAAAAGGATCTCTCACACTGCATGAGAATTATATCATAGGAGCATGGGCAAGTATAGAAGCTGGGAGATTAGTTAGGAGTTACACAGTAATCCCAATAAGAAATAATGGGTCACTTGGGCTAGTATGGTAGTAGTACAGGTGGTGAGACATGATCACATTCTGACTATGTTTTGCAAGTTAAAGACTACATGATGCATTAGTAGAGAAAAAAAATTATATTTAGGTTTATTGCTTCAACAACTGGAAGAGGGTGTTGCCATTTCCTGAGATGAGGAAGACTTCAGGAAGGGGTTAGGTATAGCAGTAGAGTAGAAATCAAATGTTCCCCTTGAGAAGCCTGTTAGACATCTAAATGTCTAATGGATGTTGAGGAAGCAGAAAGATTCATGAGTTTAGAGTTCAGGGAAGTGGCTAAAGATATAAATTTCAGTACCAGTATATAGACAAGTCTTAAGTCATGGAACTGAATGAAATCACTCAGGGGATGAATGCAAACATAGAAGAGAGAAGAGGGCTGAGCCATGGGCCAGAGGTGAAAATAAGGAAAATCCACCAAAGGAGATGAGAAGGCACAGCTCGTGAGTTAGTAGGAGAACCAAGAAAGAGGGATGCTGAAGATTAATGGAGGAAAGTTTTAGAAAGAAGGCACGGTCAAATGTGCAAGATGATGCTGATGGGTCAAATCAGATTCAGAATGAATCATAAAAGTTGTGTTTGACAATATGATAATGTGGAAATTATAACTGGCCTTGATAAGAGTGTTTTGGGGAAATGGTAGAGACAAAAGTCTAATTGCAGAGACATTGAGAGAGAATAGGCTTTATGCAAAGAAATGAACAAACACAGAACAAAGTCTTAAAAGTCATCTAACAATCACAGTATTACCTTGTTTGGATTCTGATTTAAATGAACAAATATAAGTGGATGGATGTGCATCTGTAATCTCAGTACTTGGGAGGCTGAAACAGGAGGAGCTCAGGTTCAAGGCCAGACTCAACAACTTAACAAGATTCTATTTTTATTTTCTTTTTTCTTTCTTTTTCTTTTTGTGCTGGGGATTGAACCCAGTGACATTCTACCTCTTAGCTATACTCCCAGCACTATTTTTTTTTAATCTTGTAACAGGATCTCACTAAGTTACAGATATTGTCACTAAGTTGCTGAGGCTGGCCATGAACCTGTGATCCTCCAGTCTCCCAAGGACTGGAATTACAAACATGCACCACCTCGCCTGGTTCCAAGACCATATTTCAAAATAAAAAATAAACAGGACTGGGGGTGTAGCTCAGAGGTAGAAAGCCCCTGAGTTCAATCCCCAATACCAAAAACAAATAAATAAATATGGGTGGATTGGTAGGTGGGTGGATGGATGGATAAATGGAGAGGGAAGACATTTAAGACCTATGACTGACTGGGCGTGGTAGCACATGCTTGTAATCCTAGTACTTGGGAGGCTGAGACAGGAGGATCGCAGGTTCACGGCCAGCCTCAGCTACTTAGTGAGGCCCTCCGCAACTTAGTGAGACCCTGTTTCAAAATAAAGAATAAAAAATAGGGCTGGTGGTGTAGCTCGGAGGTAGAATGCCTCTAGGTTCAATCCCCAGTACTGCAAAAAATAAAAAAGAAGAGCTATGGCTAATTGGAAGTTTGAACTCTTTCTGAATATTTGGTCATATTATGTGATTATAGTTATTTTTCTAGCTGTGATATTACTATGGCTATATATTTTTAAATCATTTTATTTCAAAAATACATATTTATATATTAAATGTTGTGATATTCGCATCAAACAATACAAAGGTAGGAAGAATGTGTGGGAGAAATAAGTTGACTGTGAGTTATAATTGTTGAAGCTGGGTGTTGAAGACCTAGGGGTTCATTATTTCATTCTTGTCTATTTTCATGCATTTTTAACATTTTTCTTAATAAATTGGTAAAGAGAAGGAATGGGAAGAGATGAAATAATAGCAACTGTAGGCAACATAAAACTAAAACCAAAAAACAGCACACGATAGTTATTTATATATCTTCTATAACACAAACTATAAAAAATTTTTAGACCGAATCTTTACACTATCAGATTTCCTAATCCTAAAGATTGGTCCCAAGAAAAATAGAAACAATTTGGCTAAAAGTGTATAATAATAACCCTTTTGTGGATAAAACTAATGCACACCATTGTATGGATTCTGTATTTCCCAGACAGCATTAGAATAGGTATCTGTAAAATAAACATGGATCAAAAAGCTTGGACCATGTAATGGCTACTCTTATAAACTTCCCCCCTTTTTTATTGCATAATTAGCATTTTACAGTAGCTATGATTTGAATGTCCCCTCCAAAACTCCTGTTGCAGTTTAATAGCTGTGTAACATTGCTATGAGGTGGGACCTCTAGGAGGTGGTTTGGTCCTGAGTCATTGCTCTCGAGGGAATGAGCCCAGGAGTGGGTTTTATCCTGGGAGTGGACTCCCGATGAAAGGACAAGTCTGGCCCGAGTTTTCTGTCTCCGGTGTGCTCACTTGCCCTCTGTCATGTTGTGATGCAGCACAGAGACCCTTGCCCCATGTGGCCCCTCATTCTCAGACTTCCCAAGCTCCAGAACTGTTTGAAATAAATTTATTTTCTTCATGCATTACCCATTCTGTCATATTCTGTTATAGCAGAATTACTTAGAGCAGAAACCAACACGCTGAAAATACCTCTTCTATTCCTTTTTTGTCACCAGTGCCCATGACAAGCTGTAAAATGATTATTGACCTACTGCTGATTTTACTTATGTGAGTGAAATTACAAAATCAAACAGCCACTTTCTAATTGTTATTAGGTGCTCTTACTATGAAAACCAGTGTCACACTTTATGTAGTACTATTAAGAAAATAAACTACAGTGAGTTAAATATGAAAGATATAAATACAAAAATATAGCAAGAGGCAAAACAGTTACCTCAGTTGTGGAATGAATACAGTAAGAATTGAAGAATTACAAGGAAGGAGATCAGTGTAGAATTAGATAAATATTTCTTCATCTTTCCTACTCTATGTTTCTCATTGATATTACTAAAATGGCCAGTTCTACTAATCAAGACTTTTGTGGGGTTTTTTTTGTTTTGTTTTGTTTTTTGTGGTACTGGGGAGTGAACCCAGAGCATTCTACTGAGCTACACTCCCAGCCCTTTTTTAATTTTTTTCTTTTGAAACAGGGTCTTGCTACGTTGCTGAGAGTCTCACTATGTTGCTGAAGCAGTCGACAAACCTGCAATTTTCCTGTCTCAGCTTCCCAAGTACTGGGATTACAGGCGTGTGTCACCATGCCCAGCTTCAAGACTTTTACTATTGATCCCATGTTGCTGAGGGTCTCACTAAGTTGCTGAGGCTGGCCTTGAACCTGCAATCCTCCTGTCTCAGCCTTCCAAGTACTGGGATTACAGGCATGCACCCCCATGCCCAGCCTGATCCCAGAAATCTCTTAAATAAACAACACAAGACAGCATGTCATTTTATTTGTCCCAAGGCCACACTATACTCTGGATGGAGAAGTCACCCAAAATTCCATTTCTCTTCTCAAATACACTTTTCTAGACAAATCTTAGAAATTAGTATATAATTTGCATAAAGTTATCAGCCTAGCCACAGCCACACAGTGCCTGCAATATTGAAAGTTACCATCTTTTCAGTTTTCCACAAGGTGAAGAATTATAAAACTAACACAATGTCAGCCTCAGATGAGTAAGATCAAGAAAAGCTAATTATTAGCTGGGCGTGGTGGTACATGCTTTATTTTGTGGGCAAATAAAAAAAATAAAGAATAACGAATAAAAAAATAAGGCTGGGGGTGTAGCTAGGAGGTAGAATGCCCCTGGGTTCAATCCCCAGTACCACAAAAATAAAAAGCTAATTATTGCAGCTACTCAATATAGGACAATTTCAGATGCCTTTATTCAGTACTATCTCCAAGCGAAATAACATTTCCATACCCAAAAGGTAGCATTATTCTTAAGTAAGAAATGGACAGTCAGAATGGAAGAGAAACGAGATCTCTGAGCTTTACCATTCTGTGCCAATTGTCCAGTCTCCAGTATGAACTTCACAGTCACAGGTCTGAAGGTTTTAATCACGAAAGTTAACTGTCCTGTCATGTGCTCCTTCCCTAAATTTTGCAGAAGTTCTATTTTCTTAGTTTTCTGCTGCAACCATGAGTTCTTCTCAAACCTGTGTCCTAGAGGCCCAGTGAAAAATCAGTAACCCTGTTTAGGTTCCTCTTGAACCTCACCTATCCTCAGCTGTTAATGTCATGGCCTTATTTAACCTGAACCACCCTCGTTGCTCAAAAGTCCCTTCCCTCCACTCATTTCCTGCTTCAGCAGATCTTGACTTCCTCTGTGCAAACATGCCAGTCCCTTGGTCCAAGCTAAGATGCAAGATAAAGAGAGAAAACAAGATGGAGTGGCACCCACAAGAGCCTTCGTGTTCAGACACTGCCTACCCAAAGCCCTAGAGATGAATACCAGCACCAGATCCTACTGCCCAAAGGAATGATAAAAATGCAAGAGCTCTGTCTTCTCCACATGGGACGACTGCCCACAAGAAATACAGTCTGGGAGTCCCCAAGTCTTATCCCAGCAATTACTAGATCCTGACAACTCCATGTGGGATGTTGCTCTGTAGATCTCAGCTGGTTTTACAGTTAAAGGACCCCATTCTCTACACATAGGACTTAGCCTCACAAATTACAACCCTACAAACACAGCATCCTCCTCTACTGCAAAGTAGCTTGCTCTCCAGGCAGGACTGTACCTGTAACAGTTGCAGCATCAGGTTCCAGACCACTGAATGCGCATGAATCCCATTATCTAGTTAAATGAGTCTCAACACTGGCCACACATTATAAGCACCTGGGCCGGGGCAAGGGGGTTTCAAAAAACAACTGATGTCAGAATGCTGTCTCAAGAAAGTCTACTCACTGCTGGTCTGGAATCAGCTGGAGTACTGTTGTTTACTCCAGCACACAGATGATTCTGATGGTTTCATAACCACTGGCTCAGTACGAGGTCCTGCACTTGCACCAAGGACACTGAGCAGGAAGTCTAGGATTGTGATTTCCATGTGGGGTCTGCAGTCTCTGCTCTAGACCTCTGCTCCCCAAATTCCAGTCCCTCTGTATGTCCTCTCTGAGGTCGCCAAAGGTCTGCAAGATGGAGTGGAGAATGGAATCCTGTGCTCTACCTACCTGGTTCTCCTTTGTCCCACCTCGTATCTTCTTCAGGTGTGATGTGACTTTTTCAGTGAAAAAACACCCCAGCGCATTCACAGCCCTTTCTTTCCTTCGTGTCAATCTGTAACTACAATAGTACCTGATTTTTTTTTTATTAGTGCATTGCAATCATACATCTTGAAGGATTTCAGGGTGGTTGATGTATACATGCACTCCCCAATTTCCACCCCCTGCCTCCCCCCTCCCTCCTTCCTTTTTTCAGCATAGTAGTTGACTTTGATATCTTTGTATTAAGTCCATCCTGTGCACCAGTTTGTTTCCCTCTCCTTCCCTCCCTTCTCCCCGTTAGTTTGCCTTCTTTGCTCATCTGAGGTTTTCTCTCTTTGTCTGGCATCCCTCCTGTGCGGGGTCATGGCTCATCCTCCCATGACCTCAGCACTGGGATTCTCCAGGGCAGGGCTGGGGGCTCGCCCGCCCCGTGTCCCCAGTGCCGGGGGAGGGGTTCTCCGGGGGCGGGGCCAAGGACTCACCCACCCCGTGTCCCCAGCGCTGGGGGTCTCCAGTGGCAGGCCCAAGGCACCGCGTCCCCATTGCTAGGGGGAGGGGTTCTCTGGGGGCAGAGCCAAGGGCTCACCTGCCCCACGTCCCCAGCGCCCGGTTGGGGGTTCTCCGGGGGCAGGGCCAAGGGCTCGCCCACCCCTAGTCCCCAGCACCAGGGGGAGGGGGTTCTCCGGGGGTGGGGCCAAGGGCTCACCCACCCTGTGTCCCCAGCACCAGGGGGGTCTCCAGGGGTGGGGCCGAGGGCTCACCTGCCCCGCGTCCCCAGTGCCGGGGGTCTCCAGGTGTGGGACCAAGGGCTCGCCTGACCTGCATCCCCAGTGCTGGGTGGAGGGGTTCTCTGAGCCTCCAGGGGCAGGGCCAATGGCTTGCCTGCCCTTAGTCCCCAGCGCCGGGGGGAGGGGTTCTCCGGAGGCAGGGCCGAAGGCTCATCCGCCCCATACCCCAGCGTCGGGGGGGTCTCTGGGGGCAGGGCCGAGGGCTCGCCCGCCCTGCGTCCCCAGCGCCAGGGGGAGGGGTTCTCCGGGGGCAGGGCCTAGGGTTCACCCACCCCGCATCCCCAGCACCGGGGTGGGGGGTCTCCGGGGACAGGGTCAAGAGCTCACCCATCTTGCGCCCCCTGCGCCGGGGGTCTCCGGGGGCAGGGCAGAGGGCTAGTCCACTCAGTGCCAGGGGGAAGGGTTCTCTGGGAGCAGGGCCAAGGGCTCTCCCACCCCGCATCCCCAGCGCCATGGGGAGGGGTTCTCTGAGGGCAGGAATGAGGGTTCGCCTGCCTTGCATCCCCAGTGCAGGAGGGATCTCTGGAGTCGGGTCCGGGAGCTGACCCACCCATATTCTCAGTGCTGGGATGCTGGGGAGGGGGCCATGTCTCAACTACCTATGTCCTCAGTTCTAGAGTGTTCCAGGACAGTGTTAGGCTGCTCATGGGGGGCCGTGGCTCACCAGCTCATGTTCTCAGAGTTGGACTGCTCCTGTGTATGGCCACCTCTTCTTTGTCTCTCCTCATCACACTCATTGTGGGAGCAGAGGCTCACGGCCCACCCCTTGAAACCATCATCATTGTAGGTGTGGGTCTGGATCGACTTGGGCTTCATCATGTTTCGGAGTTAATCAGTTTTAGTGGTGGTCTATAGTCACTGATTTTACAAGTATCTGCTGTCTCTGCTGTTGGTCTCCAGGAGTCGCAGTGTAGGCATGGCCCTGTATAGATGGCGTCTTCACCTCCGCTCTCCACTTACCAGGTGAAATGCGTGGAGTTCTGTTTAGCCCCTCGCTCTGTCCACTGCCTCGCACTCCACTGCTCTTCGGCTCTCTTTGTTTTGTTGAGTTTTGGCTTCCCTACTTTTCTTGTTAAGAAGCAGTCTTCCCGCTAGCTGTTTTCCGAGTTTCAGAGTGCCGGTGACACGCTGCCTACCTTTATCTCACTCACCCATGTTCTCATTGTTGGGCGGCTCTGGGGGGCCATGCCATATCTGTCCATGTCCTCAGTGCTGGAGTGTTCTATGCCGGTGCTAGGCTGCTCCAAGGGGGCGTGTTTTACCCGCTCGTTTTCTCGGTGTTGGGCTGCTCCTGTTCCTGGCCACCTCATCTATGTCTTTCTGTGTCGCTTTCTTTGCCGGGACTGAGGCTCACGCCCCACCCTTTGCAGTCGTCACCGTTGTAGGTGTAGATCTGGTTCGACTTGGGCTTCATCATGATCCGAATTCAACTGCTTTCAATGGTGGACTATAATCGCTGGTTTCACAAGAATCAGCTGTTTTCTTTGCTGGAGGATTCTGGAATCTGTGGCACTGGCGTGGCTCAGCCAAGATGGCGCCTTTGTCTCTGCTCTCCGCTTACCAGGTGAAATGCTTTGAGCTCCCTACCGCCCTCTGCTCTTCCCACTGCCTCGCGTTCTGTTGCACTTTGGTTCTCATTGTTTTGTTGAGTTTTGGTTGCCCTACTTTTCTTTTCATGATGCAGTCTTCCCACCGGCCAAGCTCCAACTCTTGAAGCACCAGCGACACGTTGCCTCTCGCTATCCCACCATCTTGGTTCCTCTCTTAGTACCTGATCTTTATAGCAATTATCACCAAATTTGGATTTCTCTTCTTTTCAGGAGTCAATAATGAAAAGGAATAGAGAGAGCAGCTCATTCAACCCCTTAATATCAGAAACTCCAAACTCCTAAGTACCCTGAACTTCTGCTTTTGTACTATCAATATTAGTTATTCATTTCTGTCTCATCTACTGAACTATAAATACTCAAAAACTAGAAGAGTGTCTGGCACTGAATAGATGCTTAGTGAGACGTTTGATTGACAAACAAATGAGCAGAAGGAAAAAGAGAAGAACTGTTTTATGGTAGGAGTAGAAAAGATGCTGTCATGGTTTCACTCTTACGAGCCAATATTAAACATGGATAACTGGAACCACAATCAGAGAATCAGAGGAGAACTCACAGTCTTCTATGCAAATTCAGCAATGGCTATTTTGTTCAGTATTTTTGAGCCAGTGTCTTGCTGTGTTGCCCAGGCTGGTCTTGAACTCATGAGCTTAAGTGATCCTCCCACCTCAGCCTTCTGAGTAGCTGGGATTACAGGCCTGCACCACCATGCCTGGCTTGCCTTTTTTTTTCTCCCCCTCTCTTAAACACAGTCTTGTCTCATTGTACTCTACTTCTATTTTTCTTCTCAGACCACCCATGTAACAGCAACCTGATTGTTCCAAATTGCTCTCTGTTCTGCCTATTTTGCGACTACTATTTTCCAGCTCAGCAGCAGTTTATGTCCCTCCTTACAATAACAGTAGGAACTCTTTCCAGCTCTACAGCATAGTTTAAGAGGGATTAGTTAAATGTATAGTAAGCCCTTCCTTACTTATTTTCTGACTTCCAGTGTTTTATAAGTACTGAAAACTAAGACTGCTTATCCACATGGCCCTTTGAGTAATGCTATATTTATCTAAGTATTCCAGCCTAACTGGTAATTGTATTTCTGCATGTGCGAAAATGCAACCAAGATGTTTCAGTAATTATATGGTACCAGGTACTCTGCTGCCCCCCATGACTCGGGATGGATGAATCTGGTGCCTCATCCCCAAAGGAGGTTCAAAGAGAAGTGAGCAAGGCCAGGATGAAGACTATCTCATGTAGTTTTACTTGACACCTTTTGCAATACAAGAGCACAATTGCTCTTCAACGTGAATAATGATTAAGGATCCTCATCTGGTAGCTTTAAGAGTATAGGATTTGAAATGTGAACAGACATATGAATCTTTGCTAAAGCACTGCAGAGGCTGTTGGAGAAGAGAGGCAGGTCAGCAGTACTGAGATCCACTTGTGTGAATTGTTTTGAAGATTGCTAAGCTCCCAGTCCAGCAGCATATTTTCATATATCAGCCCACTGATTGATACCCTTATCCTTTTGACTTATGACAGTATTTTTCAAATTATTGTTGATGGGCTACCTGCTTTAGAATCATCTAGAGGTGTTTGTTTAAAAACACATATTCCTAAGTCCCAGATCAAAAGAGGACAATCTGTGGGAATGAGGTCTTGAACTTATCCTGACCAAACCACGCAGCTGGTTATTTTGAGCCCTAAACTTTAGACTGGTATCTTCAGACATTACTATTAAGCTTCAAACAGCCCCAAGAAGCAATAGCCCTATGTATTAATCATTTTTCTAGAGGGATCTGAGATCATGTTTTCATAGAGTAATAAAGAGAAATTGAGGACACAAATACCCAAGAAGGAAAAATAGGACACTACCAACGGAAAGGAATAGAATAGCCGAAGAGGCAAAGAACAAGTTCTTTACTTCATAATTGTGCCCCAAATTTAATGGTCATTTGTCATCATTTAGTTCAATTTTGCAAACATATATTGAACTCCTACCATGTGCCACTCACTAGGAATAAGAAGAATAGAACAAAATCGCTGCCATAAGGGAGTTTACAGTTTGGTAATGGATCTTAAGTGGGTAATTTAAATAAATTTGGTGAGGGCAAAGATTGAGGGTCACACAAGGAACTTTGAGGGCTGATAATCAAGGACCCTTGTGAAGTATTCCTCCTAGAGAAGATAGTGCCTGAGCGGGAAAAGAAACAGAAGTTGGGCAAGTAGGCAGTGTAGTGTGGGGGGGCTGTGGAGGAGGAGCTAAAGGGGGCAGGACTTGGTGGGAAACAGAGCATGTTCCAACAGAGGGTGACCTGCCCAAACAAGGCTTTGCAACATGAAACGGTGGAATGGATCGCAGTTGACAAGCAGCTCAGGGCTGCTTCATCACCAAGTACAGGAACAGGGGAAGGCAATCAGTGAGCCTGAAGGGGCAGGTGTGAGGAAACTTATAGAAAGTCCTGTTGTGCCAGGCATCTAGAGACTTCCTCCATGAGTCCTTCAATTTCATTCAAAGATTACAATCTCAAAATGTTAATTGTGGTTGCCCCCAAAACGTGTTACAACCAGTTTATGGGCCCTCTCTGAAACATTGTGCCTAAAATTGTAATAACTAAGTTGACCATAATTTAAAATGTGTTTCAAAATAAAGCATAAAAAAATAGGGCCGGGGGTGTAGCACGGAGGTAGAACGCCCCTGCGTTCAATCCCCGGTACTGCAAAAAAAAATAAATAAATAAATAAATAAAAATAAAATGTGTTTCAATATGATTTGAGGTTGTTTCAACTATTTCTGGAAGTTTCCAAAAGTAGTAACAATAATAACTTTGGGAGAGGGAGACAGGGAACAGAAGTGGGAAGAATTGACTTCTCCATGTATACCTTTTTACATTGAGTTTAGATTATTTACCAGGTTATGTTATGGCCTCTCCAAAAAATGATGCAAGAGAACTAAAAAGACACATGTATTCCAGGGCATGAAGTAGTTTTAACTTATATTAAAAGCCAAATTAATGACTTATTTATACAAAAGTGACAGCAATAGTAACATTAAAATAGTTTTGTCTATCACAGCCTGACAAAAGCAGGGGGTTAGAGAAATCTTCTGTATATCCTTTATAAATGTGGCCCTTTTTTTTCCAGTTTGCAGCTCATCTTGTGAAGATGAAATATCCAAGAATCTGTATTCTAGATGGTGGCATTAATAAGATCAAGCCAACAGGCCTCCTCACCGTCCCATCTCCTCAAATATGAAGAACCAAGAGTCTCCCTGACAGACAGCCCAGCAGCACAGCTCTTTGTGCCATGTCACTCTAGATAGAGCTAGACCTTCAGGTTGTTGCATTTCCAGAAAACTTTGTAAATCTCATGACTCAAATATTCAGCCATCCAGGCAAGAAACTTGACTGTACATGTATTGCTAAAGGAATTTTCTTAACAGTGAAATCTGATCATGTATTTTTACCACACTGCCACATAAAACTAGAGGAATTCAGCTGACAGGGCAGATTTAGCATCATCAAGAAATCCAAGTCGCACTGAAAAAGCTGTCCTCTGTTGCACTGAGCAGACATTCCTAACAAACGTATTACTTAGACTGAATGTGGGCTGAAATCATGATCTTTCCATGATAACAAAAATTGGAAAGCCAATGACAGTGTATTCCTTATATATAAATACTATATTTGGTAACTCACTGAACCCAGACAAGTTGTGTACATGTGTGTGTAGGCAGTAGAATTCATCCCATTACAGAAAGTGGTAATAGCTTACTCCCAGAAAAATGTAATCAGAAACCGACCATATTTGATAGAATATTTGTTTGGTTCCTGTAGCAGAAAAACCCAAAGAGTAAATTTCTATTTTCTTAATCACATAAAAGTCTGCATGGTCAGTCCAGAGATAGTATATTGGCTTCATAATCTATTAGAACCCAGCTATCTTGCCTTATTGCTTTACCACCCTTAATCCATGGCATCCATCACCTGGATGAAAATGGCTACTCAGCTCCCTTGATCACATCTGCACTCTAGAAGAAAGGGAATAAAGGAGGGAAGGTAAAGAAAAGGACAGGAAAGAAATAAAGAAGAAGAAAGAAGGAAGAAATAAGGGAAGGAGAAAAGGAAAGGCATGTTCTTTCCCTTTGAAGGCACAAGTCAAGAGCTGCACACGGTACTCTTCTTACATAACATGGGCCGGAATTTAGGCTTATGGCCACGCCTCGCTGCAAAGAAAACTGGAATTATGGTCTTTGGCTGAGTGACCACCTCCCCACCTAAAAGAAACTTATTACTGTGGGGGAAGAAAAGAACACATATTGAGGGGGACCACTAGCAGCCTCTACCACATTATTTGAAAAATTAAGGACTGTACTTCGTCAAATCAGAGTTTTATACACCATGAAGAAAGAATCCAGCCAAATAAACTATGACTCACCATCAATTATAAGATGCATTCCCATTTCAGAAATCTGAAAAAATATGCATCTTATAATTATTGATATGCAGTACATCTTTTATCTTCAGTTTTTTTAACTAAAAATTGTTCATTCCTCTAGAACTTGTATTTCTCTAAAATGTGAAGATTACCTAGTCTGAACATTTTAATAAGAGCTGCAGTTCAACTTTCTGGGCCATAGTTTTGTTGCAGCTGATGCTGTTGTTTGTTTTGTTCTTTTGCATCTTTTTTATTGAGATATACTTTTCAAAACATAAAAATCATCCTTTATAAAATATACAATTCATTTGTTTTAACATATTGACAAAGTTGTGCAGTTTCCACTACTATCAAATTCCAGAACATTTTCATTGCCCTAAAACAAAACCCTGTACCTATTTGAAGTCATTTTCTATTAATCCCTCCTAGGTCTTTGATTTAAATTTTGTATATAGAGTCAAGTAGGAGTCAAACTCCATTCTTGCCTTAGGAGATCCAGGGACAATGATATTTTGTTTGTGTTATCCAATTAAATTATATTTGATCATTCACCAATTCTATTTTGAATACCTACTATGTGCAAGATGCTGTTATAATCAATAATTATATCATTTTGTGATTCCTATGTAATTTATAAAGAAAAAGATGTAAGAATTAATGACAGAAATTCACCAAGATTTCTCTGACATTGTTTTGGGGCCACCATCTACCCTAGTTGGAGAAAAATCATTAAATCCCCCTGCCCCATCAATTACTATTATTTTTCTTCAATATTTGATGATTTATCTGACTTCAAATACAGCACTGATGATCATTTCTGAGTCTGAACTTTGCCTTACTGATAAAGCCAAGTAGAGAGGGATGGAGGGGCTGGGATTTGAACCAGTGAGTTGAAGGGTAGCAGGAGAGAATGAAGACCTGAGTATTATGAAGAGAACTGTGTAAGAAGAGAACAATAGCCACCTCTATCAGGATCTTTCAGTTGATCTGTCTTAAAATTTGACACATTCATGCTTATTTGAAAACATTGGATCTTTTTAAAAATACAAATTATAAATAATATTTAATATTCTTAACAGTAAAATAAGAAGGAACACACCATCAATGCCATGTTTACACACAGGCCATTGTTACCCATAGCAGATGATACCAACAAAGTTGACCTTAACAACTGTCTGTTAAAGTACACCTGTACAACCTGTGATTTATGGAGGTCCTTTATAGTATATCGAGTACTATGCGATCACTATTGGCACTATCTCTGGCCTCTGCAGTCTCCTCTCTGCCTGGAATGCCCTGACTACCACCACCAGCCCCCGCAGACACATACACACTTTAAAAGTCTTCTGTGATCCAGCAACAGTGGCGTCTCGTCCAGTCTTCTCTGACCTCCATGCTACATTAAGAGCCTCAAACCTGTCAAAACATTCCTTTCATACTTCTAGTAACAGACTTCTTACATCATTTTATAATTAAAATCTGTTCACATGTGGGCCCCATATTAAAATATGGGCTTCTTTCAGGTCAGAGACCATAATTTTTATTTCTTGCTACCTCCAGCAACCCACTATATTGGACACACTCAGTTAATGTAAAATTGAATGGAATCTCTAGTTATAGATTTTAGAACCTATGAATGGAAAAAAATTAGAACATCTCATATCAATTTTTTTCAACTGCTGGATTTATCTGGCACCTGATGGTATATAAATAAATTGAAATCTCAGTTCACTGAGTTGAGAAAGACTCAACTCTAAAATTTGATAATTCTAGAAGTTGGAACAGGTATCTTCCAAAAACAAGGTAAGTTAAATTATTTGCCTGCCCTTTTCAAAACACAGAAATGCTAGGTTTAAAAATTTCTAATACTTAACCAAGGTTTAAGGAAAGGAAAATTCCTTGATGTCAGAAATAAGAGGAACTGAAAGGCAACAGCTACTAGACTCATGGAATATCAGCTATCATTAGAGGTCACAGGAACTGGGGTTTTAACGTGTGCATAGGGATATGAGACATAGCATTGTGTCTTCTGTTAGGGAGTCCATATTAAAGCTATTTTATGAACTGATAGGCTCAAAGAATTCTGCTCCATGCATTAGCAGAAATAACTTCCCAGCAAATCAGGGAAGGTACAGAGGAGATTGTCATCGGCCTGGTATTCTCAGTGAAGAAAGGCAAATCTGTTGTAGACAGATGGAGGTGTTCAGTGGAAAGGGTAGCTAAGTCCCTGATTTAGAAACAGCTTAAGGCATGTATTCATGTGACTAAAAATGAGAACAATTAATTATATAAAACTTTTGGAAAACATATATGGTACCAGATCTTTGACCCCTCTCTTTTCCTCTTCCAAGTGGTTATTTAAAAAAAATAGAAAATCTGTGGAGATTTATATTAAAAGGATTCTACGCCGGGTGTGGTAGCGCACACTTGTAATCCCAGTACTTGGGAGACTGATACTGGAGGATCTGGGTTCACGGCCAGCCTCAGCTACTTAGGCCCTCCGCAACTTAGTGAGACCCTGTTTCAAAATAAAGAATTAAAAAAAATAGGGCTAGGGGTGTACCTCGGAGGTAGAATGCCCCTGGGTTCAATCCCCGGTACCACAAAAAAAAAAAAAAAAAAAGGATTCTACATGTCAAAAGTATCTCATACATCAGTCTCATCTAGTGAAATCCTCTCTAAGGAGAGAAAACTGCTGCCCTGACATCGGGTTGTGGCTGTTTCATTCTCTAAGTCATAAGTAGTAACCCCATCATTCTACATGTTGGTCATAAATAGATCTATTATTAACCAAGTATTGCATTTTTGATAAACAATCCAAAAAATGGAAACAAAATGACAATAGTTATTATAAATTTTAGTTTGGGTGTTCAATCTGAAGACCAAATACCCTTCACAACCACCAACTTGAGATTTTATGTGGAAGAGGAGTGGAGAAGAGTCAGAAACCTTAGCTGACACGTGATGCTTAACAGCGTATGCACTTGCTCATACACAACCTGTAGAATTGGTAATCCAGCTTTATCTCATCTTAAATAACGCATCATAAATAAACTATAAAAAGCATGACTTTTAATTGGCTTATATTTATATCTTTTCTGAGTAGATTTCCTGTTAATGCATTATAAGTGCTTGCCACATGAAGACTAAGCTTGGGTCTTGGCATGTCCTGTGTTCTGTAGATGGATTATGATATGCATAGCTTCTGCTGTGACTTTGGCCTAATGTGTCCTGGAGTGCCGTCCTTTAATATCCCTCTCACCCTTCTCAGTGTATTTTGAGTTTGGATTGTACAGCATTTCAATAATACTATTCTATTCTAATGCTCACTGAGACCAATAAACAGTGTGTGGATGGGTAACGAAGCACTGTATTGCCAACATTCCAGGATTTATACATTAATCCTGGGGGGTAGAGGGGCAAAATACTGTCCTGTCTTGGCTTATAACTAATCTTAGAGCTATAAAAAATTAAATGCAGTAGATCAGATTCTAAATATAGCTTCCTGACACACTAAAACATTCAACTTTTTAAAATATTGCTACATTGATGTAACGTTTTAAAAATCAGTGCATGCCCTACCATTCTTTTAAATGGCCATAATAGGGTTATTGCTTGCATTAAAACCAGAGGTAATTCATGTATAGGAGCCTTAATTTCCATATCAACCCTAGAAGCCTATTCTTATTTTGACCATTATTAATTATGTGAACACATGTCCTCAGTCCTTTAGGAGAGAATGACGTGTTTTAATCTCTGTATTATGCTGGAACTGGGGGCTCCCAGTGGCTTAAGAGAACTGAACGTGCCTGTCTCTTCCCAACTCTATGGTCAGTGATCTCACACTGGTAGCTTACAGTCAGCCACATCAGGAGTATTTATACCACAGAAATAGTCAAGCATCACAAATCAGGGTTTTCCTTTTCTTTTACTTATGTATATGTATTTTTGTGAGCTGATCCATAACATTTAACAGCACAGCACTGATTTTCCAACCATCCTAGGATTATATTATTGATAGATTATAAATCATGAAAGTAAAATTGAATTTTAAATGTCATCCAATCCAACATCATGTTCAAAATAATAAGAAAAGTGAAAGGATTTTTTAAAGATCATGGGGCTAGTGAAAGGTGGATTCAAAACTGCAGTTCTGCTTTCCCGGTTCCTAGCCTATTTGTCTATTCATCATATACATGCAGAGAAAATAAAGGACACCAGTTTCTATCTATTTCATATTTATCACAGGCCATATGTGTTACATGATGAGTGAGGTATCAAACTGAAGCACTCAAATGTTGATAAAACTGCTGACTGTGGCATGGAAATGCCATTTAATATCAGCCCCTAGAGGATGACATTCTCACCTCCTCAACCTACGTACACATTCAAAAGTGGAGATTTCAAAAAGGAGGGGGATGCAGTTGAGTATTCCAGTCTGAGAGGAGAATCACTGTTCTTGGGAACTCTTGCTGTGTATTAAGTTACCTCTTTGATCATTAAGAGAGTGTTACCCAGAAAACATTCCTGCTAGAAAACCACATTGTCTCTGTCTTCAGCAAAATCCTCGATATACAGGATCAAAGTTGGCTTTTAGCCTTTCTTTTCCATGTCTTGTCCAGGGACTCGAAGGACTAAAAAGTCCTTAGATCAGTTTGCCAGTCATGTGTGGAGGAAGACTGGAGGGGTGGGACTAGTTTCTGGATCTATTAATCCTAAAGGAGAAGAAATAGAAGTCATTTAGGTCATTAAACATGGCAACATAAGATGACAGGTGAAGACATATAACCAAATGCAGTACCCAGTGTGGCCATTCTAACACCTTATCCTGAGCCTGTTCGCTATTTTCAGAGATCCCAGAGGTTCCTGTCCTGGGAGCAGTGTCCACTCTGGCCTCTCCCTGCGCTGGCATGATACTTTGAGAGGCCTCCCTCAGGTTTGCCTCCGGATGCGGCCTGCCCCGAACAGCTACAGGAAACAAACCATTTCTAGGGATTTATCCTTTTACCTGTGTGCATGGGGGGGAGGGGCGTTACCACAAATATTGATTCAGAGCTTGGGAGTTAGTTTGAGTTATCCATGTTCTCAAATTAGTCTGATAGAGGCTCGTTGGTGTTCACAACTTTTCAACCCAGCCAGACATGGTGGAACACACCTTTAATCCTAATACTTGGGAGGCTGAGACAGGTGCTAAGGATCGCAGGTGAAGCCAACCTCAGCAATTTAGCAAGATCCTGTTTCAAAATAAAAATCATGAGGGGGTATAGCTCAGAGATAGAATGTCCCTGGGTTTAGTCCTCGGTATGATTAAAAAAATAAAATCGACCCTTATTTGGGTGGTTTGTCAGTGTTTAAGTTGTAACAAGATTTTTTTCATATCCACATGACTTAATGTCAGATAATAGTTTTAATTTGTTACCACCATCTGGTACCTAAAGAGGAATGAGAGGAGTGCTTTCTTGGTAAAAAGGAATTTTTTTATTATCTCTCTGCCTGTTTGACATTAAATTAACTAACATGAACCCCAAGCATATAAGGCTAATAGCACCCCAGGAAACAGAAGGACTAGTTCAGATTCAAACTTACCTACCGATATTTAATTATTGCTCCTAATTAACTAATGTTTTACAAAACCCAGTGGACATATTCCAAAATACATGTGCTTATAAATCATGCTTGTGTAAGTGAATGAAATAAAAAGGAGATTGGCATACCAGAGAGAATTCGGATAATGGAGAAGACACTCCAGTGGAGCCACAGAGGTGGTCTAGGGTAAGGAGGGGAGGGAGAATCAATGAAGGAATCGCTTCCATTGACATTATGTAACATATGTGAGAATACCAGTGTCAATCTCAATATCCTAGATGAGAAAGGGGGGAGTGGGGAGGGAGCTGGGGGAAAGCCCAATGAGTGCTGTGTGCATGTATGTCACTATCACTGTGAACTACATTATGATAGACATAATGCATCAATAAAAGTATAAAAGAGATGATTTTAATAAATCATCCCACTTGTTTCAATATAAATTCTGAACATGTCATTTAACATGAATTCCTTGCAGTAATGTAACAACTTTAAAATTTCAGTGGTAACATATTACTTTCATGAAGCAAGATGTTACATATTTGTGCAGAAAGTATCCCATAAAATGACAACAGCTCAAGGCAGAAACTGACCATATTAAGTATCTTCTAAATAATTGTGTAACATTCTGAAATGAGTTTAAAATAGCCTCTTTGGATTGAGTGAAGTAATATCAAAATTCATATGAAAGTTAATTGTCAGCCAAATTCTGCTAAATAAAAAAAAATTAATGAGGAAAGTAACTATAATTGTTTAGTTCTTTTAATTAGGTTGCCTGGCCCAGGATATTTACTGAAGCTTAAGAAAGTAAATCAAAACAACAAAAACAAAACACTGCTAGACATTTTTTTTTTATTGGTGCATTGTAATCTACATGTTGATGACGTTCAGGGTGATGGAGGCATACATGCACACAGCACTCATTTAGCCCCCCCATTCCTGCCCTGTTCCCTCCCCTTCCTTCCTTCCCTGCTCAGCATAGTGATTGACTTTGATAAGTTTGTGTATGTACATCATGTCCATTGAGGTGTTTCCCTCTTCCCCCCTCCCATCTCCCTCAGTTGGGTCGCCTTCTTTACTCATCTAAGGTTTCTCCTTTTTTGTCTAGAGCCCCTCCTATGCCGTTTTCTCCCTGGCTTCCGCATATTAGAGAGAACATTTGACTTCTCACTTTTTGTGACTGACTAAGCTCACTTAGCATAATGTTCTCCAGTTCCATTCGCTTCCCTGCAAATGAAGGCCTGATTGAAAATTTTTGTGAAGTATTATTGGGTGTGTACTTTATTACCAGCTAAAACAAAATGACAATTTTTTGGATCTGATCAAAATGCTAAATTAAATATACCTGGCACATATTAGTTGTATAAATAAAAATGAAGCCACTACATTGTAAAAGGGACCGACCCGCTGACAACTCCAAAGGCAGAGATCCCAAACACACACCCTACCCTAAGCAGCATGGCCTCCAGCCCTGGCTTTCGCATTGCTGCGCGGGAGCAGGGAGGGCTTGGGACAGCCAAGGGCAGGCGGAACCCCAACTCCTCCACGAGCCTCACCCCCTAAATGGCAGGTGTGGTTTTTGTTCGCCCGGATGGCGGAGGGCTGGAATGAGGAAGGAGTGTGGGCTGGGGTTTCAGGTTGGCTGGTATGTGTTTAGCACTCTTGCTTGAGAGAGGGACTGAACTTTCTCAAGGATCTTTTATTTCACAACATAAAGCACACTTAAACCCCCAGAATTATGGTAAATCCCTCTTCATGAAGTGCTATTTAGGAAGCTCAAGCCTTCACTGAGGTGATGATAATGGCCGTTTTCAGGGCAAGGTCTCCGGATCGTCACTGTCAGCATTGATGTCTAAACACAGACACCTTGAGAATAGAAATATATTTTAAAATCCCAACACAACCACACTAAGAGTAAATTGAAAAATGCTACCCTGGCTGGGCACGGTGCACACCTGTCATCCCAACAATTTAGGAGGCTGAGGAGGAGGATTGCAAGTTGAAGGCCAGCCTGGGCAACTTAGAAAGACACTGTCTCAAAATAAAAAATAGGAAGGACAGGGGATGTAGCTCATTGGTAGAGTGCCCCTGGCTTCAATCCCCACTACCAAAGGAAAAAAAGAAAAGGAAAGAAAGAAAGAAAAAGGAAAGTGCCCCCTGACATTCATGTTGCAGGAAAGGAAAGAGGGAGTTGTACTTTCCCTTAAGAAACCTCAAGTTTCAAGGAGCCTGCAGGACTAGGGGAGCTGGAGAGAGCCCGGATTCCTGCACTGACCGCTCACAGCTGTCTTCTGGGTGCCCCTGGGCTGTTCACTGGGGTTCCTCACAGACCAAAAAAGGGTAAATAGTATTTATCCAGCCCATCTCCTAGGTTTATGTTGAAGCTCATAGAAAAGCATTTTGCAAATGGAATATATTACTTAGGTGCAATATATGTATAATTTTTATAAAAGTCAGAACTGTTCTATAAAACTATAAAACCCAAATCCTTGATCTACTATGTATATTTTAAAGTAGAAATGTTGACAACAAATTACTATTACAACTCTTATATCTGATCAAATTATGCAACATAAATCAAGAGGAAGACTTGGTGAGCAGTGTAAAGATTATACTCTGCACACTTCCTACTGCTTGATTCAATAAAAAACAGCCATTTCTGCTAACTTGATAAATTGTATCTAAGAGCCTTTCAGACTTCTCTTTTTCACTCCTCCCTTTCCCTAACCCAGTTTTACCAGCTTAAAAGACACTCTTTACAACAATCTACATTCTTTTGATAAAATCTGTCAGTTTTAGTTTTGCCAATAAGCGTCTACACCTTGATGGCAGAGATTAACTTTATTTCAAATCCACTCTTTCCTTCTTTTTTTATCTCCCTCTTCCCTGGCAGCTCTCCCCTGGACTTCAAAGCAGCTTTGTGGTTTGCCTTGCAGAAAATCAATGGTGGAGATGAAAAGCGGCTCCTGTTTATCTCTGCCTGCTGAAGGTCACTGCTCACAAGCATCTGTGCAGAGGCACAGAGCCATTGAAGGGAGCAGCAAATTGATTATGTACACAGAAACGATAATCAAGAAAAAATGGTACCCATTTTAAAGGGGAAGGATCACATCAAGACATAAATATATAAATCAGAATCAGTAGAATACTGACTTGCTAGTATTTGGAGTATAAATTTGGAGTGTCACTGAATGTGACCCTGATTTTTTTTAAACTATGTCTGGATTTGTTACAGGGTACAAAACAACACAGTTTATCACATCCTCTAGTAGGTACCTAAGAAGTTGTTTGAATTTAGTAGGCTTTATGGACTGCCACTAATAAGGGTACGGATAAGTGAGCGTGGGTAGGTATCTAATTCTGCACAGATACCCAGAGCACCGTTTTCCTATCACAGATGTGACCACAGTTGCTGGCCTTGCTTAGCCAGGCTGCACATCAGTCTCTTTTCAAAAGCTGACGATATACACTCATTCAACTCTGTTATATGCATTGCTTAGCTGTCAATGTTCTTTATATTCCTGGGCCGTTTCTTGAATTGTTATTGGGAGAAGATACCTAAAAGCACACGCATCCGCACATGCCAAGTCTACACTGTGCTTTGCTGGAGTCCCATATGTATGGTTTGAGTCTCTCTGCTTCTGTGATGTGGCTAGTGCATTGTCAGGTGGCTGAGTTAAGGTTTGAGTGGTATTTTATGATATTAAAGCCAGAGACCTAAAAATCTTTGCCAGTCTCTCTTCTCTCCACCAACCTCCCAAGTAGCAATTTATGACTGGGTCAGTGACTACCCCTCCCCAATTCAGAGCTTTTGCAAATCCTGATTGAAACCCACAATTTAAGCTTAAGGCCTCCACAGTATCTTGTCTGCTCCAAGCCAGAATCTAAATCTTGGAATCTCGTTTTCTAGTTTACTACATGGTATGAGAACCAAAGCAAAGCACCAGCAAGCTTTAAGTATGCGCATAAAAAGATACGAACAACAAAAGAAAGCTAGCTAGGTAACTAAAGGGAGCTCACTTCTGTTTACCAGTCATCCCACTGTCAATGAAAGAGAGGAGAAACAGAACCCCTCAAAGTTAAAGAGTAACTTCCCATCACTAAGTGTGGCCCCCCAAATGCTCTGGAAGCAGAACAATCAGCTTAGGATCCCCTCCTTTTGTGGGGAGAAGTGCGGCAGGGGAACTGGCAGTGTGTGAGTGGCGTCCTCCTCCCTCCCTGTGTGGAGGTTCTCCTTCCTACATCTCTTTGAGGCCAACATGAGTAGCCTTTTCATTTTGCTATTTCCCACACAAACCGGCACACTGTCCACCAAAAAGTGGGCTTCCCTGAGTGTTTATTGACTGAATGAAGGAAGAGAAACACCATTTCCAACATAAAAAAACACCAGTCAGGAATGACTGATTAAGTACCAGGTATGTGCCTATGCTCTGGGACATTCAGTGGGCAAGTTAGCACGTGGTCCCTGTTACAAGAGTTGACGCATACACAGGAACTATAAAAGAGCATAATAAGCTGGCCGTGGTGGCGCACGCTTGTAATCCCAATACTTGGGAGGCTGAGACAGGAGGATCGCAGGTTCGAGGCCAGCCTCAGCTACTTAGTGAGGACCCTCGGCAACTTAGTGAGACCCTGTTTCAAACATAAAGAATAAAAAATAGGGCTGGGGGTGTAGCTTGGAGGTAGAATGCCCCTGGGTTCAATCCCCAGTATTGCAAAAAACAAAAGAGCATAGTAACATAAATGGGTGGTACCCACGACAAATGCACTTGCTGTGTGTTCAGTGGAAGCTGGCTGTTCCTAATGAGACCACTTCCCAAGACGAGGGGATAGGGAGGGATGCTGTGGATTCAGATGCTTTGCCACTTGCTGGATGTGTGACCTTGGACAAATTGTTCTGTCTCCTCCGGCCTCACTTTTCTAATCTGTTAAATGGCACTGATTAATGGCTGCTTTGCAGGTTTGATATGAGGAGCAAAGAGAGAGTGGTTCTAAGGCAAACAGTACATAGCACTTACAAATAGAGGTAGCTATTTTTATGCTTTTTATTATTAACTTCCCAAAAAGGAGCTTTTCACCTTATTATTGGCTCACCCTTAAAAGCACAGTAAATCTCATAACTTCTCCACGCTTGAGGTCTTTTCTGCCCATTCCATGGGAATTAGCCAGCCTAACTAGAAAAGCTCTGGCTCACAGTGGACAAGTTGAAGAGCCAGAGAGGACGAAGGAAATAGAGCCCTTCCTTTTAGGAGCTGACCCTGAAACCAGGGCTGAGCGTGCAAGAGCAAGGAGCTGGTCCTCACAGTTTAACCCGCTGCGCTTCTTGTGGCCTTTGGGGAAATGGCGCCTATTTTCTAGGGATATTTGCCAGACATCCCAACAGCCTCCAGGCTTTTCCTGCTGGAAGATTGCACCCCCTCCTTCCCACTGGTGCTCCCCTTCTCTGCCTTAATGAAGCTGTCTACCCACTACAGCCTACAATTCTGTCTGAAGAACTGCTGACTAGCCCCAACTGCTGAATCTTCAAAGATTCCATTTTGAGTCAGTTGCAAGCCAGAATCCCCGTCAGCCTCTGTCTATGGCCATGCTGTTCTCGGTCCCGCCTACAAATGGCCTTTGTGCTTAACATGCATCCATTACCCAAATGCACGGGGAGTTAATTCTGTCCAAGGTGGTAATGAAACATCCTCCCGGGCACCACAGCAGGAATTTTATCTTGATGCAAGTACTAGTACAAAATTCTGGTGCCACCAAGCATAAAAGCACAATAAAAAATCACTCCCCTGCTGCTTAATTATTGGTATTTGTAATAAGTTAGTTATTGTAACGACCTGAGAATTCACAGACTCCAGGAAGAGGGGAAAGATTTTAACTGTACAACTGTAGCACACTTTTCTGCTTCTGTGCTAGAAGTAACCTAATTATGTACCCAAAACAAAATTTTAAAATAGTTGGGCATGGTTGTACACACCTGTAATCCCAGTACTTGGGAGGCAGAGATAGGAGGATCGCAGGTTGTAGGCCAGCCTCAGCAACTTAATAAGACCCTGTTTCAAAACAAAAAATAAAAAGGGCTGGGGGTGAAGCTCAGAGGTAAAATGCCCCTGGGTTCAATCCCCAGTATCAGATAATAATAATTCCTTGGAGTTTTCTTTTTAAATTATTAATGCATATTAATTGTACAAATTAATAGGTTTCCATGTGTCACTTCCATTCATGCACCTATCATGCTTTGATCACATGCACCTTCCCTACTACCTGCTCCTGTCCTCCTGTCTCCCTGTCCCCCTCTTCTTCCCCAATAGTCTTTTTTTTTTTCAGTTTCAACATATGAGAGTAAACGTGTGATGGTTGACTTTCTATGACTGGCTTATTTCACTTAACTGAACACGTTTTCTATTAGGGCTTTCAGTTCTAAAAACTGTCTTAGCCAGGCGTGGTGGCGCATGCCTGTGATCCCCGTCCTTGAGAGGCTGAGACAGGAGGATCACAAGCTTGAGGCCAGCTTCAGCAACTTAGCCAGACCCTCTACAACTTAGTGAGACCCTGTTACAAAACAAAAAAATAAAAAGGGCTTGGGGTGTGGCTCAATCCCAGGTACCACAATAAAAAGTAAATACTACCTTAAACATGTCTGTTATTACAAACACTCATACTAAATAAAACTGGAGTTAAAATTTAGTGGGCTAAATTCTAGTAGGGTTAAATCTAGTTGCTCTAGATTCTTTTCTTAAAGTACTGATACCACTGAGCTGCATCCCAGCCCTTTTTATTTTTAATTTTGAAACAGGGTCTCCCTAAGTTACTTCATGCTGGCTTAGAATCTGTGATCCTCCTGTGTCATGTGGCATGTGCCACTACAGCTGGGTTTAATGACTTTTTGATCACCTAGGAACTTTGCTCCCCAAGAAAACTTTTGGGCATGTTTAGTGCATTTGTAATGGTTAGAGGAGGATGGGATGCTCTAATGCAGTGCACAGTGGAAGAGAGTGTGCATTAGTCATTAGATGGCAACTTTGGCCTTTCCCTTCCTGGTTCAGTGACCTGGGGCATTTAAATTTACCCTGGACGAATCTCCATTTCTTTCTTTTTTTTTTTTTTTTTGCGATACCGGGGATTGAACGCAGGGGCATTCTACCTCCACGCTACACCCCCGGCCCTATTTTTTATACTTTATTTTGAAACTGGGTCTCACAAAGTTGTGGAGGGCCTCACTAAGGGGAGAGAGAGAGAGAGAGAGAGAGCTGAGGCTGGCCGCGAACCCGGATCCTCCGGTCTCCGCCTCCCAAAGTACTGGGATTACAAGCGTGCACTACCACGCCCGGCTACGAATCTCCATTTCTACATCTATAAAGTGGGTATAACAATTATGTATGCTTCACAGGGTTATAGTGAAGATAAATGTGATGATGGTTGTAAAACACTTATCAAAATGCCTGGCACAGAAGACTCAGTAAGTAGGACAACTATCATTATTAACAATATCAGAGTCTTCGGACCCGTGATGATTTGCTTTTAAATTCTGCCATCAAAATGCAAGCCATGGTGAAATTGGCAAACCAGCGGTGTTTCTTGGCTTGTAGAGGTAATACTTCCTTTATTCACAGTGTCTACATGCCAAGGATGGGCTAGGAGATTCCAGGAAAACAGAGAAGATGCCAGCAATGCTCTTGGAGAATGAGAGTAGACTCAGGAGCTGACTCAAAGTGCTGCGGGGCGCAGAGCATGCTGGGGGCTGCTGGGGCGGGGGCGAGACTCTTGCTGAAACCTAACTAGGACTGGCAGTTTCGCTCCAATCCGCACAAGTGGAGGGCATTGCAAATGGAGGGAAAGGAACAACAGCCGCTATGAGACGAGAGGAAGCAAGGAGACTTAAGGGAGGCAGAAGCAGCAGGGAATGGAAGACACAGCGAGCTGTCTATCCCTAGAGCCTCAGGGGCCCAGTGAGAACACAGACAGAGGCCTCTGCAGCACAAGCACTGGGAATTCAAATGGCCAGGTGCCGTGGAGGGGGGTATGAGTTCAAGCTGGTCCCAAGGTATGGCCAGAGGAAGACTAGGGGGTGGATGGGGGGGGGACCAAAGCGTGGAGAGCAGAGGCCATCAGAGAATTCTGAACAGCCGCATGGTCTGATCGATTGTAAATGTTAAACATGTCAGTCTGACAGTAGAGGTGGAGCAAAGGAGGAAAGACCTTGGAGAAGGGAGGATGGGGGCTTCCATCACCCTTTGGTGGAGAGAGTAACTGAATAATGTGGATAGAAGGGGAAGAATAGAGACAGGAAATCTTACAGATAAAGAACCAGTAGCCCTTACTGATACTCTTTAAATGCCTATGTATGTGGGTGTGAGTGCAAAAAGAAAGACAGAGACATCTGGGTTGGCTCCCTAGTCTTAGGCTTCATGGAAAAGCTTTGCTGACTACGATGTGGAAGAGGTGTAGTGATTAGACCCAGCTCTGGGCTTGAACAGCCTGTGGAAACCCAAATGGATTTCCAACCCACTTCACCTTGGCTGAGAGAAAGCCAGATAAACTAAGGGCTTGGGGCAGCAATCTGGGATGCGCATGGCTTTGGCACAGTGGGAGTGGCCAAGGCTGTGAATGGGATAAAACTGGCTGGAGAGGATGTGAGGGGGGCAAGAAGGTCCAAGGTGCAACCCTGAACAGTATCTAGTGAAGGGTGAGCATAGAGAAGGGAAGGAGATCAACCAGTGGACTGGAGATGAAGAAAGACAACCAAGAGATCAGAGTAATGAAAGCTCAGAGATCAGCAGAAATATCAGATGCAGCTCAAAAGTCAAGTGCTATATGGAACAAAGAAACAATTACTTTGTCAGCTTAGACATCACCTCCTCACAGACACTTCCTGACCACTACGTACAACATCCCCTTCCCCGTTCTCTTTCAAAGCCCTCACCTCAATTCATAACTGCATGTCTATTTCCAAGTCAATCTCTTTAAAATCTGTAAGCTACATGAGCAGGGACTGTCTATCCTCTCTTGTTCCCTCTGTTTGCTTAGCTCAATACCTAGCATAGAGTAGGTTCTCAGTAAACATATGGTGACTTTGAAAAGATTAACTTCGCCGGGCGTGGTGGCGCACGCTTGTAATCCCAGTACTTTGGGAGGCGGAGACCGGAGGATC
>PVJS01002425.1:0-84671 GCA_004027185.1 Glis glis | reverse complement strand
AGAGAGAGAGAGAGGGAGAGAGAGAGAGAGAGAGAGAGAGAGAGAGAGGGAGAGAGAGAGCGAGAGATCTGAGGCTGGCCACGAACCCGGATCCTCCGGTCTCCACCTCCCAAAGTACTGGGATTACAAGTGTGCGCCACCACGCCCGGCCTATGACTTTATTTTTATTGCTCTGATTTTCTAGTTAGTGGACCTGGCTCTTCTTGTCCGGCAGGACATGGTGAGGAAGGCAGGGGACCCCTTCAGCCATGCTGTTTCTGCAGCCTTCATCCAGTATCACAACGCTGCTGAGGTATGTATCAGAACATCTAACTTTAACACATCTGGGAATTTTGTCACATGTCCGGTATTTACATTGTCTTTTTGCCAATTTTAAGCCTTTGCACAATAACTGTCCACCATTATAATATATAAAATATTCTCCATATGCAGCATGTACCTAAAGATCAGAAATGAAATATAACATGTTAAATTCATTTGCCAGTATTTGACCTTTACTAACAAAAACGGCAGTTTCATACAATTCAACACAGTAACTGTAGAGAAGGCAGCAAAAAGGTAGAGTTAACATCTCCATGAATAAGTACAAAGCGAGTTTTAGATCAAGCTGGGTGAAATGTGTAACCTGAAAATGGCCAAGTCCTGTTTCATATCTGTACCTAAATTACAAATACCTACTCCCCATGGTATCTGTAGGTGAGAACCGTGGCTCAAATCGTTTCTAAGAAGTAGCTGTAATGTGCTTTCGGTCACAGACTTCTTTGAGAATCTGATGAAGACTAGAAGCCGTCTCTGCATAAACACACTTGCTGATTTTGCATACAACTTCAGGTTGTTCAGACGCCCCCTGAAGCCCTTCTGTGATCCAAGGGACCCATGCCCCCTATGGGCCCAGGTTTTAGTATCTATGCTCTGGAGTACTTAGAAAATATATTAAGATATCTGCCTGCATAGCATCTTATTACAAACCCAAAG
Source organism: Glis glis (assembly GCA_004027185.1). Taxonomy (NCBI): domain Eukaryota; kingdom Metazoa; phylum Chordata; class Mammalia; order Rodentia; family Gliridae; genus Glis; species Glis glis. The sequence continues at coordinate 83,696 of PVJS01002425.1, read as the reverse complement.
TCAGCCTGACATCTTTTTATACCCCGTAGAGAATCAGATCGGCTTGAAATCCAAGTAGGGATTAAGATGTTTATGCCCATTAAAAATCCATTCTTTTTTTTTCTTGGAAAAGGTCATACATCATTATCAGCCAACATTCTTTAAAAGTCCCTAAAGCTTACTTAGTTGATTAAACACTGTTTGTTTTCTTTATGTTTCAAACCCAAATTATGATGTCAAAGAACACCCTTTAAAATGTCTTTGATGCGTGTTCACTCTATGAATGTGTGCATAAGTATGCTTTCCATTAACATCAGACAAATTTGTTGTAACATTTCTAATTGAGGAAATTTACTGTGAACATAACAAGCCTAGTTTTCCCTTAACATTCAAGTGATTGCCTGCATGGCTAGGCAAACTCTTTATCCCCGCCCGCTTCTTGGTTCTCCAGGGTGGCCGAGCTGCCCTGGGCAACTGCTCAGTAACCACAGCCGCCGTCCCAGCTACACAGCAGTGGAGAAATGCCCTGCGTGTGCTGGGTTTCCTGGGCTCTGGGAAGCAGGGGCATGAGTGTCAGAGAGCATCATGACAAAGTGTTAGCAGAAGCCTCAAGCTCTTTCCTGGCCTGGCAGACACAGTTCTTCCTCTGTGGCCGGTAGTCAAATGGACATTCATGAAGGCTGGCTTCCTTCCTGCCCTTTATTACCTTACAAAATACAGAGAGAATGCTACTCTAAAGCAGCAGTCTTACTCAACAGGGTTGCAAATCAGCAACCAATCTAAAGGGCCTGTGCATGAAGGACTGTACCAAGCTGAGTCCAGAGGGGGACCCAAGACTGATAGGAGATGCATTACGGAAACAAGAAAGCAAAGAAATGCACAAACAAGCCGGGCGTGGTGGCACACGCTTGTAATCCCAGTACTTTGGGAGGCAGAGACCAGAGGATCCGGGTTCGCGGCCAGCCTCAGCTCTCTTGCTCTCTCTCTCCCTGTCTCTCTCTCTCTCTCTCTCTCTCTCTCTCTCTCCCTCTCTCTCTCTCTCTCTCTCTCTCTCTCTCTCTCCTTAGTGAGGCCCTCTGCAACTTCGTGAGACCCGGTTTCAAAATAAAGTATAAAAAATAGGACCGGGGGCGTAGCGCGGAGGTAGAACGCCCCTGGGTTCAATCCCCGGTACCGCAAAAAAAAAAAGAAATGCACAAACAATTCAAGATAGCATGTACTAATTTCCAGATGAGTGGCCAAGACAAAAAGGACTGCGATTAAAAGAAAACACACACACACACACACACACACACACGCACACATGCACATGCGCACACACTCCCTAGTCACAGTCAAAGACTTCAGAGGGAAAGCTGCGTGTTAGAGGAAAGGTAGAAGTGTGACGAGAAGGACAAAGTGGGCATTCGCTCTGGCATTAGAGGCAGCATAAGTACAATTGTACATGAAAAAAAATTCTGATCAAAATATTTAAGCTAAAGGTTCATCGAGGAGAGATAGTAGAATGTTCGATTTAAAAATTAAGGCCTAACCGGGCGTGGTGACGGACACTTGTAATCCCAGTACTTGGGAGGCTGAGACAGGAGGATCCGGGTTCACGGCCAGCCTCAGCTACTTAGTGAGGCCCTCCGCAACTTAGTGAGACCCTGTTTCAAAATAAAGAATAAAAAATAGGGCTGGGGGTGTAGCTCAGAGGTAGAATGCCCCTGGGTTCAATCCCCAGTACCGCAAAAATATAAATAAATAAAATAAAAATTAAGGCCTAAGCCAGGTGTGGTGGTGCACACCTGTAATCCCAGGACTTGAGAGACTGAGACGGGAGGATCACAGGTTCAAGGCCAGCCTCAGCAATTTAGCAAGACCATGTTGCAAAATAAAAAAGAAAATAGGGCTCAGGATCTCGCTCAGAGCTAGAATGCCCCTGGATTCAATCCCCAGTACCAAAGGGGGAGAAAAAAAAAACCCTTAAGGCCCAGATTGTATCGGGTCTGAGACTGCTAGTGTCATTAAGGAACAGTTGAAGGATTCTTGGCTGAAGGGTGTTGAGTTCAAAGGGTGTGTTATGAAGATCCAAGTGGTGGTGCTACCTTCAGTTGATTGGAGTTGGAAACTCAAGGTCACAAGGTAATTCCCAATGGTCTTTGTTGAAAGAAGTCTCATAGCCGGGCGTGGTGGCGCACGCTTGTAATCCCAGTACTTTGGGAGGTGGAGACCGGAGGATCCGGGTTCGCGGCCAGCCTCAGCGCGCATGCGCGTGTGATCAATCTCTCTCTCTCTCTCTCTCCTCTCTCCTCTCTCTCTCTCTCTCTCTCTCTCTCTACCTAGCGAGGCCCTCCGCAACTTCGTGAGACCCGGTTTCAAAAAATAAAGCATAGAAAAAATAGGGCCGGGGGCGTGGCGCGGAGGTAGAACGCCCCTGCGTTCAATCCCCGGTACCGCAAAAAAAAAAAAAAGAAAGAAGTCTCATTCTTGAACACTAACTATGTAAATGAGGGAGCAAGTCATTTATATGGGTTCCTCAGATTAGATTAGGAAATTGAATATTAATTCAAGTTAATTTTCTAGATTTTTTTCTAACATGATTTACACATAGGTAGCCATAATACCCTTGGATCTATGCAAATATTCCAAGTTTAAAAAAAAACTCTGAAACACTTCTCATCCCAAGTATTTTTTAATAAAGGATACTCAACATGTATCTTGTTTTTCCAGGAATAAACCAGATTAGCCTTATTCCCTCTTGTTTGACAGTTTCTAGACACTCAGATCAAAGAAATACTCCTGAAACTAGCTTATGAATTTCAGCAAGGCATTTTGAAAAGTGTACCATAATTTTTAAACATAGATAACTGTGGGTCAGTAGATTGTAGAGTGAGTATGGTAGATAAGGTTGGAAAATTTAGATTGATAAAATCATACTGGAAAAAGATTAGAGATATTTATTGTCTCTAAATTTCTGAGCTGCCAATATTGTGATGTGCCTAGGATTTTTTTTTAATTTTAGGTTTTAGGCACCATCCTGTTGGATGGACAATGACCCAGTGGAGGATGTCTAAAGGGAGTATAATGGGGGTGGTGTGTTTGAAGGAACCTAGAAGTGTGTCTAATAATAGCTGGTTGGAGGAATTTGGGGTGTTTGACCATAGAAAAGAGTCTGAAAAATATATTGGTCTTCAAATATTTAAAGTACTTTCAAGTAAAAGAAGGAACAGACTTGTAGTCATGGCTCAAAAAACCAGATAGTTATGAGGATTATTAGGAAGGGAGGGAGGGGCTAGATGTGGGAAAAGCTAGAACAACCTTCAGTAACCCTAGGACAGTTTGTTTGAGTAGCTGGGAAAATTCTAGTCCCCATTGTCACAAATAATGCCTGAAAGGCACCCAGTTTAGGGGTTCCTTTTGAGACATGTACATTTGAAATGGTAACAAAAATTCCATGTAGAAGTGTCTGTATCTAACAAAATCAGCAGAAATTTTAGAAGCTATGCTTGAAGAATTCTTTTGTCTAAATAATTATACAGATTAAAAATTAATATATTTAGAGCCTTAGGTCAAGGTAAGGCTATCATTTCTGTGTGTCGTTTAAGAATAAATTGTGTTTTTCCATTTGTAAACCGCAAGCAGCATTACATTCATGAGACATGAAAAATGCTAATGTTAGTAGAAGGCGTGGTCACCTACTTCAAAGCCATGTCTCTTTGGGTAGGGGTCTTGCCTGAAGTCTTGCCCAGACTCGCCCGAGAACACGCCTCCTCCCACTCCGGCAACTCCAGCATCTGGATCCCAGCACTCAGGGAGAGCCACCGCGGGACCCCTAGGGAGTGGGGGTGCTGCGCAGGACATGGCGAAAACCAAGCAAAGGAAAAGAAAGAAGGTCAGTGATCTTTTTTTTTTCCTCTTTTTTCTTTTTCGGGTACAAAATGGAATCTTCCTAATTAAGTTGTTCTCACAGATTAAAAAAAAAAGTGCTCTCTTTTTTCATAGCTCAAATTTTTGGAAACAATCAATTTATATTCACCCATATTTAATGACTTCTACTAACCTTTTGTGTGGCGGGAGATACTGGGGGTTGAACCCAGGGTGCTATACTCTGAGCTACACCCACAGTCCTATTGGTTTTTTTTTTTTTTTTTTGCGGTACCGGGGATTGAACCCAGGGGCGTTCTACCTCCGCGCTACACCCCCGGCCCTATTTTTTATACTTTATTTTGAAACCGGGTCTCACGAAGTTGTGAAGGGCCTCACTAAGTAGAGAGAGAGAGACAGGGAGAGAGCGAGAGAGAGAGAGAGAGAGAGAGAGAGAGAGAGAGCTGAGGCCGGCTGTGAACCCAGATCCTCCGGTCTCCGCCTCCCAAAGTACTGGGATTACAAGCATGCGCCACCACGCCCGGCTCCTATTTTATATTTATTGTTTATTTTATTTATTTATTATTTACTCATTTATTTATTTTTGCATGTGGTACTGGGGATTGAACCCAAGGACATTCTACCTTGGAGCTATACCCCAACCCTTTTTTTAAATTTTTGTTTTGATCAGGGTCTCGCTGTGTTGCTGGGAGTCTCACTAAGTTGCTGAGGCTGGTCTTGAACCTGCAATCCTCCGGTCTCAACCTCCCAAGTATTGGGATTACAGGTGTGTGCCACCACACCCAGTTATTTTTTTATTTTGAAACAGGGTCACGCTAAGATGCTGAGGTTGGCCTAGAGCCTGCAATCCTCCTGTTTCAGCCACCCAAGTACTGGGATTACAGATGTGCGCCACCACCCCCGGCTAAAGAAATCATTATGTTGCTTTGCTTTAACAAGAAAAGGTTGTTTAAAAAGTTTAGTATGCTGGGCATGATGGCACACACCTGTAATCCCAGTACTTGAGAGGCTGAGACAGAAGGATCGCAGGTTCAAGGCCAGTGCATGGTAACTTAGTGAGACCCTCTTCCAAAATAAAAAAGGTCTGGAATGTAACTCAATGGTAGAATGCCTCTAGGTTGAATCTCTAGTACCACACACACACACGCACGCACGCACGCACACGCACATGCACAAAAAAATTTCCAGTTGCTCCACATTGTCATCAACATTTGATGTTATCATTGTCTTTACTTTTAGCCATTCTAATAAGTATTTAGAACTTAATGCACTTCACAAACTCATGATGTTGAACTCTTGTACTGATTGGCCATTCATATATCTTCCTCTGAGAAATATATCTGCAAGTCTTCCATCCAATTTTTGGGGGAGGATGTTGACTTTTATTACCAATTTGTAGGAGTTCTTTGTATATCTTGGATAATAGTCCTTTGTCAAATACATTTTCTCAGTTTGTGGCTTGCTATTCATTTTCTTTTTAAAAATACTTCTATTGGTGCATGATAGTCTCACATCATAATGTAGTTCATGGTTATAGTGACATATGTGCACACAGCACTCGGTGGGCTTTACCCCCGCTCCCTCCCCACTGCCATCCCTTCCCCATACAGGGTACTGAGATTGGCATTGGTGTTCTCACATATGTACATAATGTCAATGCAAGTGTTTCCTTCTATAATTCTCCCACCCCTACCCCTACCCTCCACCTCCCTCGCTCCACTGGGCTTTCTCCTCCATTATCTAAGTTCCCTCTTGTATCTCGATTACTCCCTAACTTCTACATAAAAGAGAAAACATAGGGCTCTTCACTTTCTGTGACTGCCTAATCTCACTTAACATAATGTTCTCCTGGTCCATCTATTTTCCTGCAAATGACATAATTTTGTTCTTCTTTATTGCTGAGTAGAATTCCATTGTGTGTATATCCCATAATTTTGTAACCTGTTCATCCGTTGATGGATACCTAAGTTGGTTCCATAATTTGGCTATTATGAATTGTGTTGCTATAAAGATGGATATGCATGTATCACTATAATCATTTTATTTCAGTCCCTTTGGAAAGATACCCAGGAGTGGTATAGCTAGATCATATAGAGGATACACTCCCAGTTTTCTGAGGAAACTACACACTAGCAACTTCACTAATTTGGAACCCCACCAACAGTGTAGAAGATTTCCTATTTCCCCACATCCTCACCATTTATTGTTTGACTTCTGGATGACTGCAATTCTAATTGGGGTTAGATGGAATCTCAGTGTAGTTTTGATTTGCATCTTCCTGATTGCTAATGGTGTTGAACATTTTTTCATATATTTATTGACCATTTGTATTTCTTCTTTGTAAAGAAGTGTCTGTTTAGTTCAATTGCCCAATTCTTGATCGGGTTATTTGTTTTTTAGTGTTAATACGTTTAAGTATTTTGTATATTCTAGATAATAGTCATCTATCAGAGGAATAGCTGGCAAAGATCTTCTCCCATTCTGTAGGCTCTATCTTTAGACTCTTGATGGTTTCCTTTGATGAACAGAAATGTTTTTTGTTTAATGCCATCCCATTGTTCAAAACAAGGATTAAACAATCCTTGTTTTAATTACCTGAGCTTTGGGGATCTTACTGAGGAAGTTTCTACCTGTGCCTATATGTTGGAGTGTTGGACCTATGCCCTCCTCTAGTAATTTCCAAGTTTCTGGTCTAATTTCCAGGTCTTTGATCCATCTTGAGTTGACTCTTATGCAGGGTGAGAGACAGGGATTTAGTTCCATTTTTCTACAAATGGATCACCAGTTTTCCCAACATTATTTGTTGTAAAGGCAGTCTTTTCTCCAACGTATGTTTTTGGCACCTTTGTCGAAAATCAATTGGCTATAAATGAGTGGATTTCTTTCTGTATCTCCTGTCTGTTTTTGTGCCAATACCGTGCTGTTTTTGTTACTATAGCTCTGTAGTATAATGTGAAGTAGGAATTGTGATGCATCCTACATGGCTCTTGCTGCTGAGAATTGCTTTGGCTATTCTGAGTCTTTTGTTTTTCCATATGAAATTTAGGACTTATTTTTCTAGCTTTGTGAAGAATGACATTGGTATTTTCATAGGGACTGCATTGAATCTGTAGATCATTTTTGGTAGAATGGCCATTTTGATAATATTTATTCTGCCTATCCAAGAGCATGGGAGAGCTTTCTATCTTCTAAGATCTTCTTCAATTTCTTTCTTTAGTGTTTTATAATTTTCATTATAGAAGTCTTTTACCTCCTTGGTTAGAGTTATTCTAGGTATCCTATTGTTTTTGTGGTTATTGTGAATGGAATTGTTTTCTGGATTTCTTTTTCAGTGGATTCATGGTTGGCATATAGAAAAGCTACTGATTTTTGCAGATTGATTTTGTATCCTGCTACTTTGCTGAATTTATTAATCAGCTCTAGAAGTCTTTTGGTTGAGTTTTTGGATCTTCTAAGTATAGGATCATATCATCTACAAATAGAGATAATTTCAGTTTTTCCTCTCCTATTTGTATTTCTTTGTTTTCCTTTTCTTGTTTCATCACTCTGGCTAAAGTCTGGAGTACTATATTGAAAAGGAGTGGTGATAGTGGGCATTTTGTCTTATTCCTGACTTTAAAGGGAATTCTTCTATTATATTAATCTGGAAAAATTAAATTTGTATATTGTATGAGTTGAGGCCAAAATTGGATTTGCATATACATATCTAGTTATTGCAGAACTATTTGTTCTTTTCTTTCTCACTGTAATTTTGGGGTTTTTTGATGTTGTTTGTTTGTTTGTTTGTTTTCTTGGCAGCTTTGTTGAAAATCAAATGACCATATATCTACATGAATTTATTTCTGGGATTTCAACTGTTTCATTGGTTTATTTGTCAGTTCTTTGGCCAGTATTGATGAGCCCATCTTGGTTACTATAGCTTTATAGTAAGTCTTAAAGTCAGGTAGTATAAGTAGTCAAACTGTTATTTTTCAATAGTTATGAGTAGTTTTCAAAGGATATACTATGTCCTTTGCATTTCTATGAAAATTTTAGAATGAACTCATTTGTTTCTACCAAAAAGAAAAGCCTAGAAGGATATTGAAAGGGATTGGATTGAATGCTTACATCAGTTGGGGACAGGAATTTGTTAGCAATATCAAGTCTTATAATCTATGAACATGAAATAATTATTTATTCATTTATTTATTTATTTATTTATTTTTATGAAAACTCATTTTTCTCACTGGCAAGACTATTCATCCCAAAGTCTGTTTTATCTTATTGATATAGCCATTCCAGTCTTCTTGTGATTATTGTTTATAGGATATGGGGTTTTTAAAAATCCATTTCCTTTCAATGTATCTGACTTTATATTTAAAGATAAATATATTTTAAATGCATCTCTTATAGTCAACAAACAGCTCTTGCTTCTTTATCCTTTCTGTCGCATCTTTTAATTGTAGTCTTTAATTCTGCGATTTTAATGTATTTATTGATATGGTTGGGTATGAGTCAACTATTTCCTATTCACTTTCTGCTCATCCGTCCTTTTTTTTTTGTTTGTTTTGCATTTGCTTCGATGTTCTCCTTATTATGTGTGTGTGCAGGAAGGGGAGCACTTGGGATTGTATCTTTTGGGTTAATTGTATACTTTATAAGAAATTGATTTTGATTATTTATTGGTTTCTTTGTGATATCTCTGCATCATTATTTTTCAGCTAAGGATTACAATATACATCCTTAAGTTTTCAGGAAGATGTATTATAGATAGGTTACATCTGCATAGATTATAAACAACAATATTGTAATTTTTGCCATATGTAATCGAATATATTTCAATGAAACAGAAAAATAGACTTTAACATTTACCATTCCCACTGTTGTTTATTTCTTTCTGATGATCAGAATTCCTTTTTGGTATCATTTTCCCTTTGTGTTCTGCTAAATTTTATTTAAAATTGGTTACAGTGTGGATTGGTTAGTGATGGTCCATCTTAGTTTTCATGTTTCTGAAAATGTCTTTACTTTCGTTCCTGGAAGATATTTTCACTATAGAATTCTAGGTTGACAGTTCTGTTTTTCAGGTTTCTAGTGATGTCATTCCACTTTTTTTCCTGGCATCCAACATTTTAAATCACAAGTCAGTGAATTTGTATCATTGTTTCCCTGTGTACAAAGTATTTCTCTGAATGCTTTCAGAATTTTATTTTTTATTTTCAGCAATTTGACCATGATATCCATAGACATGATTTTCTTTGTATTTATCCTTCCTAAAGCTCACTGAGCTTCTTGACTCTATAAATTGATGTCTTTAAGCCGGGCGTGGTGGCGCACGCTTGTAATCCCGTACTTTGGGAGGCGGAGACCGGAGGATCCGGGTTCGCGGCCAGCCTCAGCTCGCTCGCTCTCTCTCTCTCTCTCTCTCTCTCCCTCTGTCTCTCTCTCTCTCTCCTTAGTGAGGCCTCCGCAACTTCATGAGACCCGGTTTCAAAATAAAGTATAAAAAAAAATACGGCCGGGGGTGTAGCGCGGAGGTAGAACGCCCCTGGGTTCAATCCCTGGTACCACAAAAAAAAAAAAATATGTCTTTAACCAAATTGGGGAATTTTTATAAATTATTTCTTCTAATATTTTTCTGCCTCATTCTCCCTCTTCTTTACTTTTGAAATTCCAAGTACATTATATTAGTTAATTTTGATATTGCTCAATATGTACATGAAACTATTTTAAATTTCTTTCAATATTTTTACTCTCAGTCCTCAGATTGGATAAATCTACTGATTTTTTTTAATGTTCCAGACTTTTTCTTCTGTCTGCTGCATTCTATTATACCCCTCCATTAATAATTTGTTTCTGGTATTTTATTTATACTTCTTTAATTTTTTATGTTCTTGAGCACAGTTACTTTAGCTGCCTTGAAACCCTTGTTTGCTAAATTATACATCTGAATTATCTTGTTCCCCATTGAATACATGTTGTGCTTTCCAGTGGTTTTGCATGCCTTCTCGTTTTCAGTTACACTATGAACATCTCAAGTAATACATTCTAGACATTGTGGGATTCTGGCATCTCCTTATGAAGACAGTTGGTGGTGGTAGTGATAGTATGTGTGTATTTATGTGTTAAGCAGGGTATTTATTCTTCTAGACTTATCTCTAAACTTAAGAATTTTCTTTAGAGAAAAAATAAAGTCTCTCTTCATTTCTTTTAGCCGTAGCAGGGTTTCATGGAGTCAGTACCCCACAGGAATAGTTTAAGGATTAGCCAAAGATCTAGGTAAAATTTATACATTGAATTTGGGTGTCACTCTTTGTCCTTTGGGGGATTTCTTTCCTCCCTTTGTACCTACTGTGGTTGCTCTGAGCTCTGGCTTGTAGTTCATCAAGCCTCTTAGGGTGTTTTTTATCCACATACCCCTGTACTCACTGGAGCCTGCCTGGAGGCTAAAACAGCAAACCCCCAACCCACTGCCCTTCCCATCCTCTAAGAGTAGACACTCCCCTTTCCAGTTGCTGCCTGGTTTTGATCAGTCTTCAGTGCTTTAGTGTACTTGGTGTGTTTGTTTGTTTGTTTGTTTGTTTGTTTTTGTCCAAACCTTATACCTTTGTCTACAACCTGCTTAGTACAATAGGAACTATTTGCCGTTACAAGTAATGGAACCATGTCATGATATAATTTTATAATTGATAGAAGCAAATTTAAATTTCAGCCTCATTTCTGATTTCCCTTTTCATTTATAAAATGGCTAAGCTTACTGTTCATTTGTTAAGAGAAAAGCTGAACTATAAGGCATTTCTGTATTGTCAAGTAGTTTTAAAGAATTTCAGCTATACTACTATTCATCTGAGAGCTAAAACTAGGGAAACAAAATGTTACCTAAAAAACCTTTTTAGTGGATTGCTTTCCATAATATGTGAGGAGTTGAAATTAATCTAAAAATTATGTATACATCAAAATTTTTAAGTTTTTGGAATGTGCACACACACACACACACACACACACACACACACATGCACACGCACACACGTGCAGAGAGAGAGAGAGAGAGAGAGAGAGAGAGATCATGGCCTCAAGCATGCTAAGCAAGCACTCTGTTACTTAGCTACATCCCTGGCCAGTTTTGGAAATTCTTGAGATTTTTTTCTCCTGCATATTTAAACTTTTTTTTTTTTTGCTGATCTTTTTGAAAACTATTCCATTTGAGTTATTTTATACCAAAGGTTTTCCTTATCCCAGTCCACATCAGAATTCTCCTAAATTCAAAACTAAATCTCCTAAGTTCAAAATGAGTGGTATCAGAATTAATAATGTCTCAACTCAAGGTTATTAATTATTTCTCTGCTTATCCACACACATCTCGCTGTCTTCACACTCATGTTGTACTTTGTTTTTTCTCACTGGAAACTTTAGCTGTGGTGATATGATGGTACAGTTCATTATACATAAAATAATAAAATCTCTCAAAGGGTACATAATTCCGATTAGATGGGGGAATAAATTTCAAGAAACCTATTGTACAGCAAGGTGACTGTAGTTACTAATATATTGTTTAAAAATGTAACGAGTGGAAGTTATGCGCTCTCACCACAAAAATGAATACTATGCAAGGCAATGCATTTGGTTAGTAGCTAGATTTAACCATTCCTTAATGTTTATGTACCTCAAAACATCAAGCTTATGTGATAAAAACATACAGTATTGTCTGTCATATAAAAATAATAATAAAGACTCAACTATATACCAGCTATGTATACTTTTACAGCTGATATTTGAGGTATGGCCATATCTGTTGTACAGTTGTTGTAACCTTGAGCATATCCCTTATTTTCACTCTCATCTACAAAATTGGGCAATAATTGGAAAAATTTAGAATAGATTTTTTTTTTTTGCAGTACCAGGGATTGAACGCAGCAGCATTCTACCTCCGCGCTATGCCCCCGGCCCTATTTTTTATACTTTTTATTTTGAAACCGGGTCTCACGAAGTTGCAGAGGGCCTCACTAAGGAGAGAGAGAGAGAGAGAGAGAGAGAGAGAGAGAGAGAGAGAGAGAGACAGGGATAGAGAGAGTGAGAGAGCTGAGGCTGGCTGCGAACCCGGATCCTCCGGTCTCCTCCTCCCAAAGTACTGGGTAGATGTTGTTTTATGTCCTGTCCAGATTTAATAATATATAAATCCTTGAATTCAATGAATCTTCCTTTTCTTCTCCGTAAATAATTTTTTAGTTTTAATTTCCTTAAAAGCGTTTCCTAATTTTACAGAACAATTATCATTTTGATTAAACTTTGAAATAAGTAAATTAACATTATATACTCTACTTTTGAGTCAGAGTATGGCTCACCTTCATCTGAAGTCTTCCAGAAGGACGATAGGTGGGGGGGGGTGTTAATGTGTTCACCCACAAGGAGAAAGAAGACCCTTCCCTGGCTGGAGTGAGTGGCAGGAGTGTTAGTAGCCTTTCATTTGCTCTAGTCTGATATATGTGTTATTCTTCTGTAAGACTTCAGATTTCAAATTTAGCAAAAGATTTAGCCAACCATTCTAGAGGAAAGAAGACAAGACAATTGTCTAGATTTCAGGTCCTTCTTAAACATTGGATCACACTGGTAAAAGAAAGGTTGAGAAAGAATTTTTACCCTGCCACGAACTTTAAAGCTGAGAGGAAAAGATTCAGAACAGGTCTAGACATCTGTAAGAGATTGAGAGTCGACAAAAGTTTCAATACCGCTCCTCAGTATCTTTCCCAAAGAATGAAAGTCAGAATACTCTAGCAATGCTTGCATACCCATGTTTGTAGCACACAATTCACAATAGCCAAATTATGGAACCAACCTAGGTGTTGGTCAGCAAACGAATAACAAACATGTGGTATATATACACAGTGGAATTTTACTCAGCCATAAAGAAGAACAAAATTATGTGATATGGATGGGATACGTAATATGGATGGAATTATGAAAATGGATGGAACTAAGGAATATTATGCTAAGTGAGATCAGCCGATCACAGAAAGTCAAGGGTCCAAGGTTTTCTCTCATATGTGGAAGCTAGAAAGAAAATAGGGGGGAAAAAAGGACTTTAGATAAATGAGGAGAGAGACCAATGGAATAATAGTGGAAGGGGATTGGGAGAGGGAGGTAGGGAGGGGACAAAGGAGAACTGGTGAAGGAAACAGTTCAAATAATGCTATGTACGTTTATCAAGCTATCACTACCGATCTCGCTAATATGGATATGGAGAGGTGGGAGCGGGGTGGGGTGCAGAGGGAAACACAGCAAGTGCTATGTGTGTATGTCTCTCTCACTTTGAACCTCACTGTGTTCTATTTTATTTTTTTTTTTTGCGGTACCAGGGCTTGAACCCAGGGGCGTTCTACCTCCGCGCTACACCCCCGGCCCTGTTTTTTATTCTTTATTTTGAAACCGGGTCTCACGAAGTTGTGGAGGGCCTCACTAAGTAGAGAGAGAGAGAGAGACAGGGAGAGAGAGAGAGAGAGAGAGAGAGAGCTGAGGCTGGCCTCGAACCCGGATCCTCCGGTCTCTGCCTCCCAAAGTACTGGGATTACAAGCATGCGCCACCACACCCGGCTCACAGTGTTCTAAAGTTACGATGCACCAATAAAAGTATTTGAATGAAAGTTTCAATATAAATGTCTTCTAACACAATTGAAAGTTCAAACTTCTGAGATATTTTGTTCAATATAAACCAGCAAAGACAAGCAAGGGTAATAGTCAGGAAATATTCCGGAAACATGTAGAACTCCTTTTGATACTTCAGCTTCCAATACGCAGCATCAGTTTCTGAATAAAGAAGCATAAATAAAGATAAAAATGAAAAATATAAAAATGGAGTTGGAATTCAGCCAAGGGGCAGAGGACCTGACTCATGGAGAATTTTATTACTTCATAGAAAGAAGCAAGCATCCAGTCTTCATCGATATTCCTCCACAGACATGTCTGCAGACAACAGGACTCGGGATTTTGTCAAATACATGAATGTAGTTCTTGAAAATTTAAGAAATATCCTAAAATGGAGGCATAATCAGGATAGGAAAGATGAATTGTATATAAATCTCACCCTCCTCACATGTATTTATAGCATGTATAAGATTCTAAATAACAAAGAGCAAATATGTAAATTTAATGTTAATTTTTCTGAAGCTATTTTGAAGAATATAAATTTTTTTTGTGTGGTACCGGGGATTGAACCCAGGGGCTTTCTACCTCTGAGCTACACCCCCAGCCCTATTTTTTATACTTCATTTTGAAACCAGGTCTCACAAAGTTGCAGAGGCCTCACTAAGTAGCTGAGGCTGGCCGTGAACCCGGATCCTCCGGTCTCTGCCTCCCAAGTACTGGGATTACAAGTGTGCGGTTAGAATCATTGCTAAATTTAAAAATTCTAAATTTGGGATAAATCTTTAATTTTAACAGATTATAAGTACCGTGTTAAGGGACTGGATGTTGACAAAGGAAATGTATTGAGGTAGAAAAAATGCTTGGAATATAACATTTTAGATTCAAAGAATCCCTCCCAAAGAAGTCAGTGGGCAAACCTAGAAAATACAGAAATGTACACGGTAACTTCAGTCATGCTGATAGTAGCAGATGAACATGACATTGGCAAAATCTAATGATATGTTTCACAAAATTGAATATTTTTATTTGTATATGAGTTAACGTCACCTTTATTGTCAAGGATAGCATGATTCAACCAGTTCTCTCACAAATAACAATAACAAAGGAATTTCTAACTTATGATGCTGTCATAGTCCATTTGGGATGCTATAACAGAATGCTATAAACTAGTCGGCTTAAAAGTAATAGAAATGCATTTTCCACATCCTCTAGGCTGGGAAATACACGATCAGGGTGCCGGCGAGTTCAGTGTCTCGTAAAGGCGCATTTCCCGGGTCGCACAGAGTCCTCTTCTTGCTCTCCCTTCACTTGGTGGAAGCGACGAGGGCTCCACCCTCAGCTTCATCACCCCCCAAAGGCCCTAGGTCCTCGGAGGTTAGGATGTCAACATATGAATTGAGGGGAACGCAACAATCCAAACCATAGCAGTCTCCTCCACTGCTCCCCAATCCTAGTAGATCGCCATCTCAGTGGTTCTGAAAGATTTTGACCAAAATGTTCTCTACCAAAATCAAATTTATTAGAGAATGTAGAAGAAAAATATCTCTATTGGCCATGGAGAAAAGAAATGAAAACTAAATCCAGTCTTCAGCGAAGACAAAACAGTTAATTTAGGAGATGCCACAGAGGAATACACCGGAAGGACTTCCCACCCCACTTCGTATATAGGAGGCTGACCCTCTTGATGTCTCTCTTTATTTCCACTTGAGATCCTGGTAGAAGACTTACTCTTTAGTTTCCAAATCCAGGTAAACAATTATATGTATTTAGCTGAAAATACACAGAATGCCTCAATGTCCTTCTCAAGTATCTGTTATACTGTCAGACAAATGAGTCTGTGTTAGTCATGTTACTATTGCAGAGCAGAACAGTCTCACAGAGGAGTCTTTACCCTCATTGGGACCTGATAATTGGATTTATTCTAATATATTCCAACTGAAAGAAATTGGAATGAGAATTGAGAAATCACTCAAAGAAACCCTGTGTACTTTTATGTTAGTGCCAGAGTGAGGGTTAAGATAACTTAATCTGTGTTGTCATGGGCACAGAAGATACATTATTTAGGGTATTTTTGTAATGAAATTGAGAATGATACCCTAGAGTAGTTCCTATTGGCTTATTTCAAATCTTGTTATAATAATGAAAATAATCAAGATCTGTTTTGTATTTTAAGTTTTTATTTCAGTCTCAGCTTGGGTAACCAGCAAATATTCTTGTTTTTTATAAGAATTTTAACATTATTTTGCTAATTTGTAATAGGAAAAGCATGCATGTGGTATAAAAGTATATTTTAAAAGTATAGAAGAGTGCATAATGAAAGTCAGTCTCCCTGTAACCCCTCCCTCCAGCCACCCGCATACCCTCCTTGAGATAAGCACTCTTGCTGATTTCTGGTGTACCCTTACAGAGATATTTTATGCTTAAATGGGTATATAATATTTAGTCTTTTTTTAAACAGTGGTCACATAGTGCTATGTGATTGGATACCTTGCATTTTTATTCACATAATATATCTTAGAAATAGCTCCACAGGATGTACATACACAAACTTATCAGTCAGTCACTATGCTGAGCACAAGAAGGAGGGATGGGGGGAATGGGGTGGTAGTTGGGGGGGGCTAAATGAGTGATGTGTGCTTGTATGCCTCTACCACCCTGAACCTCATCAACATGTATGATTACGATGCACCAATAAAAAAAAATAGCTCTATAGAAGTGATTACGGACCAGCTCCATAAGTGATTGCTGTGGCTTCTGTTTCTTTGAATGGATGTATCACTTCACTGGTGAATATCTAGTTCATCAATCTAAATACTACCATAGTAAATGTCTTGGTATATGTGTTATCTTGCACCTGTGTAATCTGTTGACAGGATAGATTCTTAAAGGTGAAACTGCTGGACCAAAGAGATTGTGCTTTTTCATTCTGGTAAGACTTTGCCAAGTTATAATCCATAGATGTTGCTACCCATAAAATCTTATACCCTATGAATAATTACGACAGTGAAAATTGGGGCAATTATGAGAAAAATTATAGAAATGATCAGAAATAATATTAATTAGGTGACTACTCATGAGTTCTAGACCACAGTAATATGCAAGCTGAACATTTATTTTTCTCCATTCTTAAAATTGATGACCTGGCATCTGGTACCTGCCACACTTCAAAGAAAATTAGCATAGCATTTCACGAACATGGAGGCTTCACTTCTAATGCTAAATTTAAATAATAATCTGCTACTATTAAGAGCTAACATGCATCAGGCACTGTTCAAAGTGGGTTATATATTTCAACTCGTTTATTTTCACGACAATCCTAGAAAGCAACTATAACTGTCGCCTGACTTTATAGATGAGGAAACCGAGGCCCAGTGATATTAGGGTAGAGACAGAGCTGGTCACTCTCAGGGCAAAAATCTAGAGCCAAGGTAGTTGAGAAGCCAGAACTTGCCACCAAACCATGAAACTATAATGCCACTGTTGAGCGTTTTAATTTTTTGGAAAAATCATGTTATATACACATACACACACACCTATCCTTTCTTGAGTTAGTATTCGTATTCTCATTGCACGTAATCTTTCTATTTCTTGTGTCTTTTTGTGCTTTCAGACCTGCCTTTTACAGATGAGACAGGTTAAAATAGAAAGTTTTTGTTTTATCCTGAAGACAGCTAGAAAATTTGAAGAAACAAGTTGAAATGGCTTTTTATGAGAGTCCCCAGTGTGATAAATAAATACATAGCAATTTTACATTTTTCATTTCAAATTGATGACCCTCAAGTTATTTAAAAAATATGCCCAAGAATCTCCCAAGAAACATTTTAATAATAAATGTTTAAGCGTATTTTTTAAAAAGCGCTTCCTGCGGTTCTTTCAGCGAGCTCCCGTGACACTCTTCATCTGCACGCGAGTGGCTCTACCCTCCCTACCTTGACATGCAGGCTTAGGTGAAATATTGGAGGCATAAAAATTGCATTTGGTGGGTCTCTAGGAAGGGGTCATGGAAAAGTCATCTTTGATTTGTTAATGGAACTTTTTTTTTTAGATGTATTATATGGCAGCAGTGATGTGCATCCTAAGGGGGAAAAAATGATCCCTCTTATAAAGGTTTATTTTCCTATTTTATACACTGTAGTTCTGTTGTGTGTTTTTGATTTAGTAACAATCTCTGTGTTTTTCTGTCGCAGAGCACTGCAGCCTGTGGTGTGGAGGCTCACAGCGATGCCATCCAGCCCTGCCACATCAGAGAGGCCGTTCGACGCTACGGCCACAAGATTGGCCCCCTTTCCCCGTTCACAGTACGTAATAACAGAGTTATAAAAAGTTATATTTATAATCTGAAAGAATTTTGATTTTCAAGTGGTCAAATGAAGAAGCAGTGGAATTGTTGAAAGCAATTTGTGGCGGCCGTAATTTTGTTGTATAAAAGTGGCATAATTCTCTTGGGAAATAAAAGTTAGTCATTTTTGTCTCTTTTTGGAAAGACAAATTTTTTTTCTGCAAAATATTATTTTCTTTCAATTACATATTAAGCTTTTGTGTTGGAGCTTATGTTTTCTGTTTTTCAAAGCCTGGGTTTGTAAAACTTTTTTGTCAAATTATATGTATCCAAATATTGCTAGAAGCACTTTATATTTTAAAATTGGTTAGATTGGCATTACCACTTCTATCAGATGTTCGTCTCCTAAACATACTTTGAGTTGGAAGAAGAAGAAATAATTTCTTTACTGGCTTTGAACTAGGCTGAACATCAGGCAGCCTTTCCCGTCTTCAAATGATTTGAAAACTTATAATCAGGGTTTCGTTTTGTTTTTTAATGGAGAATTAAAGACTTGATATTTCAGCAGTCTAAAGAAAGTATGCGTGCATGTGTGTGCAGGCGCACATGTGCATTCATGTGTGTTTTAATTGAATGCTCATCTTACAGCCTGTAAGGAAAGAAATCTTTATGTTAATAGCAATTTCTCCAAGTCCTTCTCTGTTTCTGAGAAATTTGTTTGGTATTCAGAAAGTAGGGTTTGATTTGCATAACCAAGGAACAGTGAAACTTATCCTTTTCGTTGTTCACTTTTATTTTAGCATGCTAATGCATAATATATACGAATACCATTAATACAAACAAACGAATAAATAAAAGTAAGAATGACGTAGCGTATGTTTTTACCTAGGAGGGGAATTTACTATTATTTGTTCATAGGAGCCATGATTTCTTCTAAATTATATTATTTCCTTTTTCCTCTTGTGTTTAAGGACACGTTTTTTGTTGTTGTTTCCATTCTTTAGTCTCATCAGTTCTTGTGAATTCGATGGATTCTCAGTGGGACAGTAAGAATGTATTTATTAATGTCTCTAGAAGCTTTCTGAAATGGTGGTGATCATTCTCACTTTCGTGTGATTTGGGTGTTTTTGTTTTGTTGTTGTTGTTCTGTGCTGGGGATGGAATGCAGGGTCTCATCGTACTAAACATGTGCTCAGCCACTGAGCTACAACCCCAGCTAGAACATGATTGTAATACTGCTGGCTAAAGCAATAGATCCTTTTCATGAATATTTGGTGTTGTCTTACAATTGAAAAGATAAAACCAAGTGTCCTTTGTTTTATTTTTTCTACATAATAGGTGGGTTATTTTAATCAATAGGCCAAAAGTAAGAGGAGATTTAGAAAAAGAGGAGGAGGTGATTGGAAGAATTCAAAATCCAAGTGAAATGGAAAGAACCACCTTCCAGTAAAGGACTAAAAATATCAAATCCATAGATAAAAGCCAGACCAGAAATGACCAGAATTGCTGGATCGAAGCAGTGGGGTGGAGAAAGAAGGAGGCAGCGCTGATACTGATCTAAACGTATTTAAAGGATAACAGAAGGAAACAGGATTTTTTTAGGATAACCTAAAATGGTTACTAAGAATAATAAATAAATTTCATAAATGTATCCAATACACAAGAAAATCTAAAAATCATGAAGTCTTCCATATAGCCTCAAAACGAAGTGGCTACTTCATTCATTGAGGTTTGGGGTTTTAAATAGATTGGGCTAGACACTCGAGAACATTATTTATGTGTGTGTGTGTGTGTCTGTCTGTCTGCCTGTCTGTCCGTCCCACCATGTCCAACCTAGTATTTGTGTATATTTCTTTAATGATCTTAAGACTGTAATACCTGATTAAAACTGTACTCTAATCAAGGTTCAGATATAGCATAAGCAGTTTTTTTACCTAATAAAGAAATAACCAATATGCTTTTTAAACTAATGATACAATTTTAAAATGCTTAATTAAAATATATCTAGAATATAGAACAAGGGACCCATGACCTAGAATGTTCACTTAACCACTATCGGGGCAGACAAGTAAAGGAACAAGAAATGGCTAAGAACCCCATCCCAGAGGAGCGCCCAAGGTTTTCCCACTCCTCGGAAAAGCCTCACCTAGAAAGGTCTGCTCTGTTACCTGCGGCTCTAAGAATGTGCCCAGTCCTCAGTTTGAATGCGCCTACCCTATTTTGCATCATGAGTAACATGATCAGAGAGACAGCGTTTCATGGTGTATATTACAATATAGAAGTCTGCTTCTTCAAGTTAAAAACGCTCTTTTTAAAGTCCAAAACCCAAAGTGGAATCGATTTGCAGACTATTTGGCAATAACATGGCCGCCCTGCTCTGGCTCCCGCATACTGGCAGCGGCTGGCAGGAGCAGCTCCTGGTGGACGCCTCTGATGTTGGGAGATGCTGCTGCTCGCTTCGCTGAGCTCCACTCTGAGTACCTAAGGTGGTGCCTTCCGCTGCTGTGGCAGGGACACTTTGCTCCCTAAACTTTGAGCTGGAGCTCCAGTAGGAGAGAAAACATGTGGGCTGGCTCTGTAGAACCTGAATTTCCACGGAAAAAGGCTGAGCTGACTTCCCTCCAACATGAAATATTCTTTGTAAATTAAAATGCCAATGAGCAGCTAGTTCATGTTTATGAAGAATTTTATCTTTGCAGTATGTCATTCTGAATCTAGTATTTTATTTTATTTTATTTTTTTTTTTTTTTACCAGGGGAGAGTGCAAACGCAGTCCTCCACTACCACAAATTATGCAGGTTTATTTTATTTTTAAAGATCATTGAGTTTTAATTTTTAACTGATATGCAAAAACATGAAAGTTGCACAAATCAATGACTATGTGATGTTCAATACGTGCATACATTGTGTAATGCTTAAATCAGGTTGAACAGTCGTCTCCTCAAACATTGATCATTTCTTTGTGGTAAAAACTTGCAAAATCCTTTCTTCTAGACTTTTGAAATGTACAGTGCATAATTGTTATGTTGTCACCATACTGTTCAATAGTACCCCAGAATGTCTTGCTCCTGTCTAACTATGTCTTAGTACCCATCCATCAACCTTTTCCCATCTCAACCTCCTCCCCATTGTCCCAGCCTCTGGTAGCCACCAGTCCACTCCCACTTCTATGAGATCAACTCTTTTAGATACGAGTGAGATCGCGTGGAACTTTCTTTTTGTGCCTGGCTTATTTCACTTCACACGGTGAACCTCCAGTTCTTCCATGTTGTTGCAAATGACAGAATTTGATTCTTTTAATAGCTGAATAGTACTCCGTTGTGAATAGGCACCATTTTCTGTGGCCATTCATCAGTTGATAGACACTTCGTTGCTTTCCACTACTTGGCTGTAATGAACCGGGGAGTGTCGATGTCTTTTCTACATACCAATTTTATTTCCTTAAATATATACCCAGTGGTGGATTGCTGGATCATATGGTAGTTCTATTTTTAATTTTTTGAGGAGCCATCATGCTGTTTTCCATAATGGCTATACTAATTTATCATATATTTAAATATATTACTTAGAATATCCATAACTTGATGCAAATATACCTAGTTCCCAATAACTTGAAATTGATTTGGGGAATTGAAATTACAGTCAGTAGTTTGCATGGAAACTTAATTCCAGCATGAACCATATATACTTAACGACCTGCTTTTAGTGAGGCCGCATTCTCTCCTCTGACTTCTCAAATAATTGATACCAAATTACAATATAATCAGTTTCAGGGATACAGGTCGTTATGCAGAATTGTGAGTACTTCACTTTGGGAGTTCCTTGAAATGATTGAAGAAAGTAAAGATGGAAGCCCTGTTGTGTGTGTGCGTGCGCGCCGTGGTTGCTGCAGGGTGGGGACTGAAGGGGAGGGTCACATCAGCTGTCTGTGCTCACCTGCCTTCCCAGGTGCCCCGAGACACCGCCCCGCCCTCCACCCACACAGCCAGCTGGAACAGTCCTGTCGGTGGCATTACTGATTTCAGTTGATAGTTTCTTTTCTGTTTTCATTTATTCTCAGTCCTATGCAGAAGATCAGAGAAGACAGCATACCTCGAAAATTGAAGTGATTTTCCTGAAGTTAAACTATTAATTAGATTAAGTGGTAGAATCAGGGCTAAAATCCTGGTCTTCTTAGCACCTACTTCCAAAATTTTTCTCCAAAAATACACTCTTTTGCAATTGTCCCCACCCCTGGATACATCTTTTTTTTTTTTTTTTTTTTTTTTTTTGCGGTACCGGGGATTGAACCCAGGGGCGTTCTACCTCCGCGCTACACTCCCAACCATATTTTTTTTTATACTTTATTTTGAAACCGGGTCTCACGAAGTTGCGGAGGGCCTCACTAGGTAGAGAGAGAGAGAGAGAGAGAGAGAGAGCGCTGAGGTTGGCCACGAACCCGGATCCTCCGGTCTCCGCCTCCCAAAGTACTGGGATTACAAGTGTGTGCCACCACGCCCAGCTTGGATACATCATTTTCTGTATACACACTTGAAAGAATCTTGAAAGAAATTAATTTTATTTTTTGCTTCTTGTTTATTTTTCCAAATTCTAAAAATCACTTCAGAGTCTATCACTTGCAGCAGTTATTTTAGGGCTAGGGATGTAGCCCAGTAGTAGAGTACTTGCTTAGCATGTATGAGGCCCTGGGTTTGATCCCCAGTACCACACACACACATACATACATACATACATACATACATACACACATAGAGAGACACACCCACCAAGAGAAAGAGCTTAATAGTTAAAGTGCTTATAAGCTGGGCGTGGTGGCACATACTTGTAATCCCAGGACTTGGGAGGCTGAGACAGGAGGATCGCAGGTTCGGGGCCAGCCTCAGCAACTTGTGAGGCCCTCTGCAACTTAGCAAGACCCTGTTTCAAAATAAAGAATAAAAATAGGGTTGGGGGTATAGCTCTGAGGTAGAATGCCCCTGGGTTCAATCCCCAATACCACAAAAAAAAGTGCTTATGCAAAATAGAAGTCCTAAGTGATTTTGATGTTTGTATTTGATAACTGATGATACTGAACATTTTTATGTATTTACTGATAATTTGTATTCCTATGAATTTTGATCTTATCTTTGTCATTTTATAGGGAATTAGTGGACTTATTTTTATCAATCTGCTAATTTATACAAAATCTTTTATTGCCTTTTCACTTATAAAGAATATGAGTGTTTAGCCGGGCGTGGTGGCGCACGCTTGTAATCCCAGTACTTGGAAGGCTGAGACCAGAGGATCCAGGTTCGCGGCCAGCCTCAGCTACTTAGTGAGGCCCTCTGCAACTTAGTGAGACCCTGTTTCAAAATAAAGAATAAAAAAATAGGGCTGGGGGTGTAGCTCAGAGGTAGAATGCCCCTGGGTTCAATCCCCAGTACCGAAAAAGAAAAAAAAGAATATGAGTGGTTTTTTTTTGTATCATTGAACATCATAAAAAAGTCTGTGTAACTGAGTATACACAATTACCACTCAGTGTTTTGTATACTGGCTGGATTTTGCAGACCCACTCTATGGAATGGGAATATAAAGAACACATCCTATAGCCGGGCGTGGTGGCGCACGCTTGTAATCCCAGTACTTGGGAGGCTGAGACCGGAGGATCCGGGTTCACGGCCAACCTCAGCTACTTAGTGAGGCCCTCCGCAACTTAGTGAGACCCTGTTTCAAAAATAAAGAATTAAAAAATAGGGCTGGGGTGTAGCTCGGAGGTAGAACGACCCTGGGTTCAATCCCCAGTACTGCAAAAAAATAAAAAAATAAAAAAACCACGTCCTATAAACAGGATAGCCTTGAGTTTACAAACTGCTTCAGTTTCAGTGGACACACATTTATATATTTGTGTTAGTTATTGGAAAAAGAGTTTTTGGAGATTGATAAATACATCAACGATGATAACTTTTAAACAAATTATTATCCCCATGTTCCTTAGTACTTAAAGTTTCTTCATTTACTGATAATAAAAGTTACTGATTATACTGATTTCACTGATTATAAAAGTATGTTAGAAAATTAATAAAATATAGATAAGTAAAATATAAAACTAAGATTCTAGAGATAAGTATTAATTTATAACTGCCTTTTCATCTTATTTTTCTCTGCATATACATGTTAATAATTAAGTAAAATTGAGATTCTAATTTTTGTACTTTTGTGTGTATGTGTGGTACTGGGGATGGAACCCAGGGGCAGTCTACCTCTGAGCTACAACTCCAGCCCTATTTTATTTTTTTATTTCAAAACAGGGTCTCACTAAGTTGCCAAGGGCTTCACTAAATTGCTGAGGCTGGCTGCAAACCTGCGATCCTCTTGTCTCAGCCTCCCAAGTACTGGGATTACAAGCGTGCACCACCATGCCTGGCTTTATTTTTGTACTTTATGAGGTGAGATGTATTCCTTAAGAACATGATTTTTAGTAGCTTCATAGTATACCTTATACATCTGAATTTACCTCAATTCTCAATTCACTTGGCCATTCATTCCTATTTTGTTGATTATTTAAGTCATAAATAGGAATAGAAGATATTTTTGTATGTAAGTCTTTACCTGTCTATCTGGTGTTTCCTTAGGACAGTTTACTGAAAGTGAAATCCCTGGGTCAAAGGATTGCTTTTTCTAAGTTTCCTGATAATCTTGCCAAGATAATTTCTAGAAAACATGAAACAATTTATGATCACTTAAGCAGTATATGAGAGTACAAACTAATCAACATTATTATTTTTATTTGTCATTGTAATAGGCAAAAATAAAATTGCAATTATAGCAGCTAACATTAAGCACTTCTCTATCATGCGCCATACTAACTTGCTCTCGCAACAGTCTGAAGTAGAAACTACTATTTTTCTCATCTTATGGATTAAGAAACTATCAGATTTTAACTAGCCTTCCTAAGTTCACATACAGTAGTGGTAGTACATTTTTACTTTAGTTTGTATTTGGTAACTGATGATATTGAACATTTTTATATACTTACTGATAATTTGTATTCCTGTGGATGTTGATCTTTTCTTTCCCATTTTATGGAGCATCAAGTGGACTATTTGTATCAACCTGCTAATTTATACAAATATAATTTTGAAATTTAAAAAATTTTAAGCTTTTTATAAGTTATGGACTGTAAGCTGGGCGTGGTGGCGCACGCTTGTAATCCCAGTACTTGGGAGGCTGAGACCGGAGGATCTAGGTTCATGGCCAGCCTCAGCAACTTAGTGAGGCCCTGTTTCAAAATAAAGAATAAAAAATAGGTCCGGGGGTGTAGCTTGGAGGTAGAATGCCCCTGGGTTCAATCCCCAGTACCAAAAAAATAAATTAAAAAGTTATGGACTGTAAAACCTTTCATTAGGTTTGTTGTAGATTTTTTTTTCAGTTCTTTGATTTAAATTTGATTTTTTAATATATAGGATTTCATGTAGAATTGGTAAATCTACCAATATTTTCCTCTACAATTTTTCCATTGTCTTGTGATTTTAAAAAATCATTTTACAACCTGAAATTAGTTAAATACGTATCCATTTGTTTACTTAAATATATACATATATTTATTATATATATTATATATTTATTATATATAATGTATTGTTACGCTATATATTATTATATGTATTATATACATGTATATGTACACATATATATATTGCATATAATTCAAATTCTACTCCTTTTCATTCTTTGGTTTTTGGTTTTGGGTTTTTTTTGTTTTTGCAGCGCTGGGGATTAAACCCAGAACATGGAGAGTGCTAGACAAACCCTCTAATACCGAGCTACATGCCCAGCTCTTCTACTGCCTTGTGTATGAGACAGTTAGGATGTTATCTGACATTTAGTATGAGAGCTTATATAGTATGAGTACTAAATATCAAAAAATTCCACTCAAAGGAGCAATCTTGTTAGGATTGCTGTGTTTATCATATGTTAGATTATTATTGTCATATCAATATATCTCAGGTCTTTCTGCTTTCTATTCTGTATTATTTTCAGAAATATTGATAATATTTAATATATATTACCTAAATATATGAAGGGGGAAGAAACCACTTAGGGCCCAAAAGAAAGATATAGCAAAAGGCTTAAATGGATTATCTGATCAGAAAAGTAATTCACAGTATTAACTGTTTGAAGAGCATTTTCTTTTCACAGCCTAAAGATTCAAATGCTGCTTTTGGTGATGATTTTAAAAAATATATATATATATATTTAGCTGGGCATGGTGGTGCACGCCTGTAACCCCAGTACTTGAGAGCCTGAGACAGGAGGATCATAGGTTCAAGACCAGCCTCAGCATCTTAGGGAGACTGTCAGCAACTTAGTGAGACCCTGTTTCAGCAAACAAAAAATAAAAAGGGTTAGGGGTGTAGCTCAGAGCTCTGGGTTCAATCTCCAGTACCACAAACAAACCGTATATTTTTTTCTTAGAATTTACTTGTGCATGTTTACAACTAAAAAGCATTTTATGGTTTTATGAGTAGAGCATTTGCTTTGTTTTGATTTTCTCCCAGAGGAAATACCCTGCAGGGTAACCTGGTGTGCTCCTTGTCTGTCTGTGGAAGGCCCTCAGACCTGTGTTTTCCCTAGATCCTCCCTGTTTACAAGCAGCAGCTGGTGTCCATGGTTACCCTCTGAGCTCAAGCCCAGCTCTCCACGAGAAATGCTGTAAATGGCCGACATAAAGCCAGGTCTATAATTTTGAAAGCCAGAGAAAGGAAACCGTGTTCGCTGAGTGTGATGACATAATCCCATGTGTAATGCCTGAATCTATTTTAGTTTCTCCTCATATTCAAGTAGAAAAATATGTTCGGCCCCTGAGCCTGCATATTATCAGATAGCTTTCTACTGAACTGGAATAGGAAGGCGATAAAATTGCTCAAGCGAGTATGGTTATAGCCCAGGTAGCCATGAGTAGGTCCCTAGAACGAAGTCTCTTCACTAGCAACTCGGCTGTCTGAAATCCTGAGACAGAACCAGTAGCATGTGAATGCTGTCTAGGAGGGAGCCAGTTAGTCTAGGCCCCTGAGAAGCTTTGCAGTACACACAGAGACACCTCACATGTACGTGACAGAGCCAGCCTAAGATGCCACTGTGGGCGTTTAGTGTGTATGAATTTATTCACGGGCTCAAGGGACATTCTCATATCCTTCATTATCCAGGAATGTTCATAAATAGACTAGTAGGGATCAAAAATATGAAATTTCCTTTAGGAATTCCTCACATTTAACTTTTAAAGACAACAGTGGCATGACCGATTGCTTCGACTATTTTGATCTAAAATTCCACATTCATGAGTAATACCAATGTCAGAGCATGTTAGATTTGTCTGCGTTTTGTGTTCAACCTGGAAAATTAAATGTCACAAAATATTAGGATAATTTTCTATGGAAATTCCAAGAAATTGGATAGAATTCTTAAATGTTTCCCTGGGAGTAATCTTTTTCTCAGTCAATTTTCTGGGAGTACTAAATCTATCATTCTAGTTTGGAGCTGAGTACATCTTAAAGTCTCATTTTAAAAGATTGTCCTAAGTAAACCAAAAATTTTATTAGCCCTGTTTCGTGTAAACCACTACTTGACAGTCAGTGTTCAATTTAGGATTATTCAGAGAGAGAGTGTAGGAAATAAAGATGCAGAAGAGTTGGGGGAAAGTCATTAGAATCTGAGACAAGTGTCCATAGATCAAATAATAAGTTACACAGTACTTTAAAAGAACCTTTTTATCCACTCTGTCATATTTAATCCTCGCAGTAACACAGAAAGATCCGTGTTACTATCCCCATTTCACAGGTAAGAAAACTGAGGTGTTTTCTTAAGTAACAAGTTTAAGGTTACATAGTAGGTACTAGAGCTCTGGACAAGAGCTAACTATTCTGTGGTTCACTGAAATCACGAGCTTCAGTGAATTCTCAGTAATCCTACTCATTAAGTCTTCTCACTGCACCTGTCCTGTGTTCTTAAAGCTTTGAGTGCTCATATCTTGGAAATATGAGATAGCATTTCCTAAACTACATTGTGTAGAAGACCAGCATTGGAAGAGGCATTAAATCCATGTGTTGTATCTAGAAGGTCCACCCTTAAAACCTCATTCAGTAAGAACAGAGAAGATACTTAGAAATCAAAGTCATGCATGACAGCTGCACTATTAGATTTATCACAGTCTACTTTTTCCACATTTTATTTGTTCCCCAGCATTGCAGAGACTTTATTCCACAAATACCCCAGTGTTTTAGGGATCTTCTCCACTGACCTGCAGTAGTCTCTGCTAAATAAGAAGTAAGACTTTTTTGCCTAAGGGTTGTTTCACCAACAATATCCAACAGGTGCTCATATTTCTAAACTGTTACCTACTTTGGTCAACAAATATAATCATTGAACTACCATTTAATTTACTGATGTAGTTGCAAAGTCAGTCCCACAACCTAATAAGTAGATTGGTGCAAATGGGAATTTACACCTCCCAGAAATGAAATGGATACCTTACTCTTATTGTGCCCAACATATATTTAAGGTTATACACAAGGCAGGGGAAATGTGCAGGAAAAAAAAAAAGGTATGCCTTGTTTTCCCAACTGGTGTTTTAATTATGATTTGATTTAAACCAAATCCCCCAGGCTACATATACACAGATCAGATATTCCACGCCCACACACTGCCTCTGTGTGACCCCAAGCTGTGAGGAGACAGACCCCACAGCCCATCTGTCAGTCAGAGGCGAGGGCTCACCTGGCACCTGGCTGGCTCCTCCTGACCAGAGTGCACTTGTGTTCTGGGCGGACGCCCGGTGTGTGGAGCGGGTCTCCATGTCTGGAACTATTTCCCCCACTTAGTTGGTGGAGGTCATGAAGACAGAGCCTGGCGTCAGACTCTGAATGTGCCCAGGTGTGTTCAAGGTGAGAGTTGGGCAGCTGCACTCCTGGTGAAATACCAGGGAGGGGGTTTTGAGTGGACTCTGGCTCCAGGGGTTCACAGCCTGCCTACAGGTTCCTGTTAATTCCAATTCAAACACTTGTGCAGATTTTAGTTTCCAGTAGAGAAGTTAGAGACTACATTTCTGGCTCCGATTTTATTCTGCACTCCTGATCCAACCCAAAATAGCCATTCCTGTATTCAAGACTAATTAAGTAAGCCAAGCCTGGTGGTGCACACCTGTAATCCCAGTACTTGGGAGGCTGAGACAGGAGGATTGCAGGTTTGAGGCCAGTCTCAGCAACTTAGACCCTCAGCAACTTAGCGAGACCCTGCTTCAAAATAAAAAATAAAATAGGGCTGAGTATATCTCAGTGGTAAAATGCCCCTGGGTTCAATCCCCAGTAAAACATACACACACGCACACCTAATATGTAAGTTCTAGTTGACAAACATCCCTCAACCAAGCAGGCTTACAGTGGAGTAGGGGAGAGGGAGACAGGGAGAAGACAAGGAGAGGAAAGAAAGGAGAGCTGGCCTGGACTCTCTCACTGAGCTTTTCTCTCAACCACTGTCCAAAGAAGACAGTCCTGGGGTTGCCTCTGATGTGGGTGAACTGAACTTGTAAGCGGCAGAGCAAGACCATCTACTGCTGTGAATGCCACCGACCCCGCTAGAGTAGCCGTTCAGAGCATGTCTTCCTGACGGAATGAAAGTGCGTTTCATACCAAGGCAGCACTTGGTTTCTGAGTAGAGCAGTCCATTTGGCAGACTCCTGTTCGTACAACTGAACTGCGCATGATTTAGAAGCGAAAGGACCGGTGTTGGCGTCCCTACGTGTCCTTATAGCTCTGATATCTCCACTTACTAGTTCAATGAATGTGCTAAACATTGTGTTAAAAATATGTAAGGATCAAGTATGGGGTGTGGAGATAAGTTACCAGGCGTTCATGATCGGTGCTGTAACCAAAAGGTGGACAGAGTGCCTCACCAGGGACAGGGACAGGAGGTAGTCAAGGGAAAGTTTGTGGGATCAGTAACATGTGACCTGAATTTATAAGCTACAAGTGACAGGAATGAGTAACAGTTTTCATTTTGTTTGGTTTTGTTTGGTTTCATGTGTGGTACTAGGGATCGAACCCAGGGGTGTTCTACCTCCAAGCTACACTCCCAGCCCTATTTTTTAATTTCTTTGAAACAGGGTCTCACTAAGTTGCTGAGGGCCTCACTGTGTTGCAGAGGCTGGCCTCAAACCTGCCATCCTCCTGTCTCAGCAAGTACTGGGATTACAGGCATGTGCCACCATGCCCAGCTCATGAGTAACCACTTTGAAAAGATAATATGGGCAGGAAGAAGAGCAGGAATCGAATGAAAAAAAAGGGAGAGAGGCGTATGAAACAGCAGCTGCTCAGGCAGAGTGAGGAACAGGGTATGGGGCATGCGGAGAGGAGCTGAAGAGTGCAAGAAGGCTTTCCTTCCAAGCCACTGTGCCTGGACTTCGCATGTCGGCCAGCAGGTATCAGACTGTGCTCTACGTAGACTGCAAACTATTTTACAGGTGTTCTGCAAATAATAAAGTGATTTCTCTAAATAATGCAGATACATTGTGTCTCTGAGGTATATAAATACATGTCTCTCTTATATATCTGAGTCCTCTGTAAGCTTTTATTTGGAAAATCTCTTTTTAAACAGCTGATGTGGTCATTAAGGAGCTGTTCTAGATTTTTCCAAGCAAGGGTCTAATATGAACAGCTGTGTATAGAGGAGATGACTCAGATGGTGACGTAGAGAAGAGACCGGCCTGAGGTGACGAAGTAGACCGAGAAACCAGTGAGGTGGCCGCTGCAGGCACGAGGCCCTAACTGTCTCTTTCTAGGCATTGGCAGTGAGAACGGAGAAGACGGAATGTTCTGGAGAGACTGGAGAGACTGGCTGTAGGAAAAGTAGAGTAAGACGCTTCATGAGAGGAGAGAGTGAAAGATGGCACGTCGCTCATTTGGGACAGCGTATAGAATTTAAAACGTTCTCGAGACTAAATTCAGTGCTCAAATGCTTACAAAGAACGTGTACACCCTTTACAGACTCAAAGAGACTCGTTTCCGTGGGATTTCCTGGATGGTGGATGAGTGGGGCATCTTGCATAGATAACCTGAATTTATAAAAACTGAAAAGACATTCTAGCTTTCTTTTTGAACTTCTGGTGTTTATATGACCAGAAAGCCCCACGTGTTATCATGCTGTTTGACGAACAAATTGACTTTGTAAGGCATTGATGAGTTTGGTCATGCATTCCTCAAAGATGACCGTAATCTAACCAAATTTCAAAATTGTTCTCATTATTAAAGTCATGCCTGCAATAGCTTTGTACCAGCGTAAGTTCCAAAGCATCATTGTCCTAAATTTTGATTAGAGAGTTTTCTCTGTGCACGCTCCCCTTATCTCCATCACTGCTCCTCACTCCCACTGCACAGAAGCAACTACCAGCAACGTGACAAGAGCAGTACTGCCTCAGGCCCCAGTGTTCCCGGGATGTATGGGATGACGTGTTGGCGTTCTCCCTCAGTTTCCCAGCAATCCTCTTCTTGGGACTGGAACGATGCTTCTCAGTAGTGACTCGCCGTGCTGTTCATCATAACCACGCAGTCATCCCATCCGAACCAGCACTTCCAGGCTGCAGGAGGCTCAGCCCCAATTCTAGACTTCTTGCCCTTCCCTGCTAAGAGTCCCTCCTTCAGATTTATGAAAGAAAACATTTCTTTCTGTGAAAGGTTTTTGTACCCCCGCATCTGGAAGTATTTATTCCAGTGGCATGTAAGCTATCTGTGGATTTAGTTAGCACCAGACCCCCTTTTGTGTACTTCTGCCTTAAAAATGTTATAAATGATCTTATTGAATTTGCGCCAGTGTGCACATGGTTTGGCTGATTGCTGCATATATCCTCTACCTGCCAGTCACCTTTGATTTATGTCCCTTCTGCTAAGCTTTTGCCTTCCAAAAAATGGTGCCACTGAACTGTCCTCTAAATCATATTTCTGGTTAAATTACTCCAAAAGGAGTTGGTATGTTTTTGGTTGCCTACAGACAGAAGAATTTATATTTGTCCGCCCTTGCCCACTTCTAGTAAAGCCACTTACCAAGGAGGATTGGACAAGTTATGTCATCGATCTCTCTCTTCCAAATGAATACCATCTGAAGCGCTGTGCCACGTCCAGCCTGGAGTGATACAGAGGTGTCCCTAGGCACCCGCTTCTGTTGTCCTTTCACAGATGAGTCTGTGCCTTAGACTGCATCTCATGTGGGGACGTCTCCCTTCCCGCTCTCAGAATGGGGGAAATAAAGTCTCTTGCATAAAATAGGTAAACATTGTCAGAAAGGTGGAGATTTTGTAGGCTTTGCATAGCTTTACCAGCTTGTGAGTTTTTATGGTGTTTCCTGGAGAAAAGCAGGTGGCTTGGCGGTTATCTGAAATGTTGACTGTTTATGGTGGTGGTTCAAGGTGTTTCTCCTTTCTAAAGAGAGATCCTGACGAGCTATTCCTAAGTGTCTGAAAAAATGATGCATCATTTTGAACTAATTTTCTAGAAGTTCATTGATCACCGCACATGTCATTTGACCTGTGGTTGCAGGTTTCCAGCTTTCCCACTGGGCTGCCCCAGTGAATTCACCTCTTGTGAATCTGCTAATGAGATTGCCAATTTGCGTTGATAGAGCATGGCATTACTGATACAATTTTTAAGTAAGTTTCAGGTACCCAAATATCTAATTTAAACAGGTTTTTTAAAAAATGTTCATGATTATACTCAAAATGGTGGGAAAGCATTTCAAGTACATGGACTGTCCAGACTCAACATCACAGTTCACAAACTATTGTAAGCAAAGGATAGAACTTCTAGACTGCTTGGCTGTGGCCCCATCAAGCTGGAGTGTTTATTCCAAAATGTTCCAAAGACTTAACTTATAGTCCTGAAAATGTATGCAGCGCTCCCTGTGCTCTACCCAGGTAGAAGCTGGCTCGGGAACCTGTGGGTCACAACTGCATGGTGCAGTCAGTCCTGGGGCCAAGAGGCCTTTCAGAGGAGCGGCACGTATGGGGCTGCTGCTGGGAGAAAGCAGGGATGGGAGCACTATAGTTCCACTACGATAGCCCTTGTATTTTAACAACATAATCCTTAAAAGAGAGAAAATTTACATTATGTGCGTTTATTTACATGCATGTGAACATATAGTCTCATTTTAAAAGATTGTCCACAATGAACACAAAATTTTATTAGCACTGTTTCATGTAAACTACTACTTGATATTTCACTGTCTTTGGTGG
Source organism: Glis glis (assembly GCA_004027185.1). Lineage (NCBI taxonomy): Eukaryota > Metazoa > Chordata > Mammalia > Rodentia > Gliridae > Glis > Glis glis. The sequence continues at coordinate 50,700 of PVJS01002425.1, read as the reverse complement.
ATTTTCAAGGTCTTTTGATTTAATTTGCCTGAGCCTCAGTTTTATCATTTGTAAAAAAAAAAATAGCAAATTTTAGTAAATGTTAAAAATAATACTTGAAGGCTACTAGCACAGTGCCTAACATACCGAACATGCTTTGAAAAATGCAAACACAGTGTTTTCTTTTAAAAACCATTGTCATCCTAGTAAAATTCAAAGGTATAGATTACAATAGTAGTTTGCCAGCAGTGCTCGTCTGAGAATTGTAAAGGGAAGCGCAGCTTGAACTGAGAGTGAGATGGAGAGCCAGCCCACTATTGGCTTTCTTTATGGCCTTCAGAAAATCCCCTAGTGTTTCTGTGTCCATTTTCATGTGTATAGGTTACTCATCCTATACACATGATCCTCATGCCAGAAAACTTCCGAGTATCCTGAGATCCATGAATGCTGGAGTCCTCCCTGGCCCACAGGTTTGCCCTTGTGTGGGCCAGCAAGCCCATGCTAAGGACCATTTTACTTCCGGTGGTGGTGGCCTTGCTCACCACATATGGGAGTAAAGCTCAGAGGCAGAAAGGGTATGGTAAAAAGATGAAAAGCTTCAGAAAATTGTGGGTTCCAAAAAGTGACTGCCAAATGCTTTTCCAGGAATGAGAGCTTAGAGAAGTTGGAAGCTTTAGATTGAAAGGAAAAAATGAAAGATGTAGTCCCCATTGCAAACTGGCTTTAATTATAAGTTTCCAACTTGGGAGTCAAGAGAGACATCCTTACCCGGAAATAATTTCTGCTCCTCCTCTCAACTGATTCTGACATTTCTACTAGTGTAGAGTCATCATACTCTCTTAAAATACATTTTGTACACCTGTGAAAATTTAATGTTTGAAACATCTAGGTGAGAGAATCTGTAATTCAACACAATTGTTTGATGATAATACTTTAAGTTGGTAACTTTTATTTTCTTCTCAATACCGGGGATTGAACCCAAGGGCATTTTACCTCCGAGCTACACCCCCGGCCCTATTTTTTTTATTCTGTATTTCAAACCGGGTCTCACGAAGTTGCAGAGGGCCTCACTAAGTAGCTGAGGCTGGCCGCGAACCCGGATCCTCCGGTCTCCGCCTCCCAAGTACTGGGATTACAAGCGTGCGCCACCACGCCCGGCCTTAAGTTGGTAACTTAATAGGACCTTTAGCCCGTTCTCTTCATCTATTTCAGCAGGACCTTAATTAAGTTACTCAAGACACATGAAAATTTCCCCAAATCTTTTGTTTCCAAAGATTTCCTGGGAATTTAATTGTGAAATCTCTGTCACTAGGTTATTCCAGCATGTGATAGTTACATACTTTTCTTGAATCCTAAATTGAATGTGCTTCTTTATTTCTCCTCAGTGGAAAGAAAAATACTGTAATGTCATATGAACAAACCTTCTGAGGCCCTTACTAATTTTGGCAGCATATTTCTCATATATCTTGTTGGGAGAATTTGGCCACTATGTCCACCTTAATCTCAAGACAGATTCCCCATGCCCATAGTTCTTTTAAAAGTCACTTTCTACAGAAATCCTCTTAAGACTTGGCTATATCTGGACCCAGGGAGTTCTTAGTGATGCACAGCATGGGGCCAGAGCCCATCTCCTTCCTGTTTCCTTGACTTTCTCTGAACTATTTTCTCCTTTTGGATCCAGTCCTAATCTTTGACTCACTTCCTCCAACATATTTTGTATTTCCTAGTATGATCCAGTCTGGTGAGGACCTGTCCTCAGTTAGATAAAGGAATTCCCTTTTAATCATGTTGGTACGTCCCTCAGCAAAGAGCAACTTTTTTTTGTTTTTTGTTTTTTTGTTGGTTTTTTTTTTGTTTTTGCGGTACCAGGGATTGAATGCAGGGGCGTTCTACCTCCGCGCTACACCCCTGGCCCTATTTTTTTTACTTCATTTTGAAACCGGGTCTCCCGAAGTTGTGGAGGGCCTCACTAAGGAGAGAGAGAGAGAGAGAGAGAGAGAGAGAGAGAGAGCTGAGGCTGGTCGCGAACCCGGATCCTCCGGTCTCCGCCTCCCAAAGTACTGAGATTACAAGCGTGCGCCACCACGCCCGGCAAAGAGCAACTTTTTAAAAAAAAATCTAGAGCTCAACATAGAAGATGGATGAATGGACAGATGTGCAGAATGATGGTCTGAAGAGAACATCCTTCCAATGGCACAATCTAATTTTAGTCTCCCTGATCAGTATTAGGCCCCCTAAACTTGATGTACCCTGTGAACAGTCCATCCTTATCATTAATCAGTTTACAGATAACTGCAGAGCATCAAAAAGAATGATATGGTTGCTTCGTGATTATTATCCAAGTATTGATCATTGGTTCCTCAGGAATCTGAGGTAAAATAATACAGAAGCTACCTCATGAGTGATACCTGTTTTAAAAGTAAATTTCCCATGAGTAGTGATATACTAAACATACTGAAGAATCCTAATCATACTGGGAAGGTGTTAGCTCTGCTCCTAGCATCATGCTGGAACCATAATTGGAGCTAACAAATTCCCCCATTTGATGGACCTTTGTACTCAGCACCTCACTCCACACTGAGGACAAAGCTCCACATATTTAGTTCATAAGAAGGAACTTTGCCATCAGTGGTAAGGTTCTAAGGATTATCTGTTAACACTATTGAGGAGAATCTTAGAGTGGTCTTCAGGAAATTAGGTAATATGCATAAAACATATTATCTTTTCTGTTGTCACTTTATCACAAAAATTGATCTTAATTTATTGTTATGGTTTGAATTTAGAACGTCCACGACCTCATGCCATAGACAAGGCAGCCATGGCAGAGGCGGGGCTTGGTTGCTGAGGAGGGGTACCTCCTCCCCTTGCTCTCTTTTGCTTCCTGCCTCCATGACATGAGAGCAGAGCTCTTGCACACTCTCTGCTTCCCATGCCATGCCCTGAGCTCTGCAAACTTCACCTGGCCTAACGTGGACTGGATCCCTGAAATCTCCAGAACTGTGAGCAAATAAATCTTTCTTCCTCTGAGTTGTTGTCATCAGGGTTTTTAGGTCACCCAGTGAGAACACTGATGAAAACATTTATATAATTGCTCTTTTGCATGCGCATGTGCATGTGGGGAGGGACTAGTACTGGAGATTGAACCCAGGGGCTTTCTACCACTGAGCTACACCCCCCAGCCCTTTTGATATTTCATCTGGAGACAGGGTCTCGCTAAGTTATCATGCTGGCCTCGAACCTAAAATCCTCTTGTGTCAGCCTCCCAAATACTGGGGTACATGTGTGTGCCACTATAACCAGCACATAATTGCTCTTGATAGCAATTTTTTATAGATATATTCAGTTAAGCAATTTCCAACTATTGGGCCCTGGAACTACTGTCTTGTAACAGAATATTATTCTTTGTAATGTACTAGATAAAGTAAGATTTTATTCATATGGCTGTTTTATAAGCTATTAAATTGAAAACATTTAGTGAAAACGATGGTAGATTTTTTTTTTTTGGTGATACTGGGGATTAAACCAGGGGTATTCTACCTCTGAGTTACACCCCAACCCTGATTTATCTTTTATTTTGAAACAGGGTAAATAACTTGCAGAGTTCCTCGCTATGTTCCTGAGGCTGGCCACAAACCTGCAATCCTCCTGTCTCAGCCGTCCAAGTACTGGGATTACAAACATGTGTCACCACACCCAGTTTACAGTTGATATTTAACAGACATTTGATATTAAAATCACAAGTCTAAATATGAAACTCTGCCATGGACTGGTAAGGGTGGCACTACAGCACCACTATTCATGCCAGAAGCTTCTGTCTGAATATGTTTCAACATCAGAAATAACCATTTGGAAAACAAGATTTGAAGAACCCCAAAGAGAAGAATGGCATGGATATTAAGACACACCTGTTTGTTAGATGATTGTGTGTTCTCATAGACACAACCCAGTTTTGCTGATAAAAGTGCCTTTGTTAGTGGTATCCTCCTATATAGTTTCAGACACATTTTTATGAAACATTTTTATGCATAGCCATGAATTAGGAAAAAAGTCTAGACATCTTGTTTTCAAATTTGGAGGATCTCTCCTTTTCTTGGATAATAACCTCACATGCTTCCATGAGATATGTCAGGTTCCCACGCAGGCTAGTTGTCTGTTTTATCAAGTGAGAAACTTTTCTCTAGCCCCCATAAGCAACAAATTCCCAACTTGTAATATTTCTTACTATATAGCTAAGTAAAAGAGCCGGACAGCTGCAGGTTGAAGATGGGGCCTCCCGTGTTACTTCACTGGAGGAGAATTCATCTTCCTTTTTATGCCAAAGAAAAGCAGACATCCACAGGGATGCTGTGATTGTACTTCCCCTGAGAAAAATACAAGAATTCTCAAGATCGTAGCAAAGGAAAAAATAGTGCAGAAGAATGTGTCCTGATGTATTCTGTCAGCTGGGAAGGATGGTGATTGTGTTCCACAGGCAGGTAGACACAGAACTTGGGAAGAAATGGGAAAGAAATCCCATGTGTAATCAGGAAACCCGATTCTCTTAGGCCTCTTTTTCTCAAGGGGTGAGCGTTGATTTGCCTCTTGTCTCTGCCCAGGGAAATCATTTCCCTGGTGATTAAGGAACAATCATTTTTTTAGGAAGAAGGTGTTTTCCAATCAGTCAGCGATGAGTGTGAGTATGAATGTGTGTGTGTGTACGTGTGTGTGTGTGTGTGTGTGTGTGTGTGTGTGTTTTACTGGGGATGAAACCCAGGGGCATTCTACTCTGAGCTACACCCCCATCCCTATTTTATTTTTTATTTTGAAACACCATCTTGCTAAGTTGGTAAGGACTTCACTAAATTGCTGAGGCTGGCTTCAAACCTGCAACCATCCTTTCTCAGCCTCCCAAGTACTGGGATTACAAGTGTGCATCACCAGGCCCAACTGCAGTCAACAATAATTTTTAATCTCTGCATATGATCTGTGCCACATTAGACAGTGGAGAGAGCAAGACCAAAACTGAACATCTATGGAGCATTGTTACCCCGCACAGTCACTGGGACACTCAGGGCCAGTGTTCATGTATTTTATATATATATACACATACATATATATATATATATATATGTATGTATATATGATCAAGCTCTACACTCTAAAATATTTTTATGTTTTAGGGGAAATATATTTTATCTAAAACATATTTTATCTTTTATATATATAAAAGATATATATATCTTTCATATACTATATGAAGGATATATATACATCATATATATAGCTGGATCATATATATATATATATACATTACATATATATATACACACACACATCGGTGCGTTATAATATTACATCTTTATGTAGCTCAGAGTGATAGGGATATACATGCACACTTAATAAGCTTCTCCCCCACTCCCCACTCCTTCCCCGACCCTATACAAGATACTGAGATTGGCCTTGGTAATTTCACAAATGTACATAACTTCAATGGAAGTGTTTCCTTCATTAATTCTCCCTCCCCTAGACCCCTCCCTCACTCCACTGGGGTTTCTCCTCCATCATCTAAAGTCCCTCTTGCATCCTGATTACTCCCTAGCTTCTGCATATGAGAGAAAACATACGACCCTTCACTTTCTGTGACTGGCTAATCTCACTTAACATAATGCTCTCCAGGTCTATCCATTTTCCTTCAAATTTTGTTCTTTATTGCTGAGTAGAATTCCATTGTCTGTACATCCCATAATTTTGTAATCCGTTTATCTGTTGATGGATAGCGAGGTTGGGTCCATGATTTGACTGTTGTGAGTTGTGCTGCTGTGAACATGGACATGCATGTGTCACTATAATATTCTGATTCCAGTCCCTTTGGAAAGATACCCAGGAGTGGTATAGCTGGATCATAGGGTGGATCCATTCCCAGTTTCCTGAGGAATCTCCACACTGATCTCCATAGAGGCCGCACTAATTTGCTTTCTTTGTTAATTACCAATAGCAGAGAACAGAAAGGGAGCTTGAAATTTAATTGTGGGGACAGCAGCAGCTCACTGTATAGATGAATGTTAAACATTGCTTCATTGATGGTAGGTGCTTCAGGAGGGAACTGCACAGCTGGAGTAATCATGACTAATCATGACACCAGTGACTCTTGGGGGCAGTAGTACTGCTCGTAGACCCAGGCAGGAAGGACTCCTGCCCCCCTGTCAAAGACACTGCCCCGCCCCACTTCTCCACATCTCTTACACTGTGTCCTGAACCAGAAAGCAACTAGCAATGAATGGAAAAACAAAACGTGTCAGATGCATACAATAGAATAGTGTTCAGCCAGAAAAAGAAACGGAATTCTGGTGCATGCTACGACATAGTTGAACCTTAAGAACATTGTAGAGAGTGAAACGAGCCAGATACAGCAGGAGAAATACTGTATGGTTCCACTTAGGTAAAATATCTAGAATAGGCAAATTTCTAGAGACAGGAAGTAGGTTTGGAATTACCAGGCATGGCGGAAGATGGAATTATTGCTTAATGGGTACAGTTTCTGTGTGGGATAGTAAAAACATTTTGGAAAACAAATAGTGCACGATGTTTTGAGTGTAATTAATGCCATTGAGTTGTGCAGTTAAAAATCGTTAAAATAGCAACTTTTATGTTAGATATATTTTACCCCCACTCCTCCTAATAAAAAGGCATCTGTTGCCAAGTGCCATAAAGGTCTGTGGATTGGGCGGCCCCAGTATCTTATGTGGACACTGCTTAAGTAGGAGAGAGGGGAGATTTGAGTTGCAGAAGCTTTCAAATAAGAGAGAAGGCCAGCTCACTCATCAGGGCCTCAGCAGGAATGTGGAAGGGGTGTTTCCCAGTGGAACGACGCATTCCTTCTTTTGCTTGTCCATGTTCAAATTCAAAGCTCCAAACACACTCACAGTTAACACAGTATTCACAGTTACACTTGTTGGTATTCACGGTGTACACAATTACACTGAAAAACAGTAACAGTTCGCGTGACTGTTAAATTGGTGTATATGTAGGTCTAGATGCAAAGTACCTCTGACCAAAGAAAAGGTATAAAGGCCGGAATTTGGGCATAAATTCCAGAAGTATGTCTCATGCCTTAAGCAATGCAGTCTTGAATTTGTTACTAGGAGTTGTGGTCACAACTCTGCCAATAATTATGACATTGTTTGGAACAGTCTGAACATTATTTATGTTATTTTCTGGATCTGCCCAAAGAAAGAACATCTTAATGAAATAGATATCAAATTTGGCCTTGCCACCATTGTCAAGCCCATGGCGGGAATGCTGACTAAACTGTTGAAATGATTAGACTTAATTTTGAGAAGTAAATGATACACTAAAAGACAGCAACAGAAGATTCTCAGAAAAGGGTAAAACAAAGTCTTTGGAAGAAAATGAAACCAATTTTGAATTGTGCTATCAATAGTTACTTGGTATGAATAATAATGTTAACAAAGCTTACCAAGAATGTTAGCAGTAGCTTGTAAAACAAAAAACTTAACCACAAGTAACAATTTTATCTAAGTTTGACTATTTCACTTGTAAAAGAAGTAAGCTATTTTTCTTAAAAGGAAATCGTTTTTCTAAATCAAAGAAAATTTTGAAAAAGGAAATGAAAATATTTGCGTAACTGTGAAGGAGAAAATTCACAAATAATCTTAAAACTAATTTCTATAGGGAGTGTTTTCAGGTCATTATAAATCAAGGTATATTGTTTAGAGAAAACCATTTCAGTGAATCTCTCATTTTCTGTTTTTGGTAGTTGTTGTTGTTTCTGGAAAAGTTACTTAAATCCTATGAAGTGAGTAAGGGATAAACCTTGTTTGAAAATTTCAGTGTTATCCTTTAAGTTTAATTAGACAGTGAGAGCAGCGATGGGACAGGAGGATCACAGGTTCGAGGCCAGCCTCAGCCACTTAGTGAGACCCTGTTTCCAAATAAAAAATAAAACAGAGTTGGGGGTGTAGCTCATAGGTAGAATGCCCCTGTGTTCAATCGTGTGTGTGTGTGTGTGTGTGTGTGTGTGTGTGTGTGTGTGAGAGAGAGAGAGAGAGAGAGAGAGAGAGAGACTGTAAGAAGTATACTGCTATCTCAGCCAGCAGGATAAACAGTAGAGAACTGTTGGGAGAAGCTGGGAGATTGGGAAGGTGCACTGGCAGGTAAAAATCAGAAGCTACGATGAAAGGATGGGAAATAGAAGACATGGGCTAGTTCAGGGTCTAGGGGAGAAGTCAGAGGGAGAAGGGCAAAGAGGAAGGGAGTTTTCTGCAAATAGTCAGAAAGAGGAGCATGATTACCCCTGAGGCAGTGAGGAAACAGGCCGAAGGGAGCAGAGGAGAGGAGTTCCTGAGTGGAGGGAGGGAGGGAGGGAGTGTGGGCGCAGCCCAGAGATCACAGTAGCGTCATTTTCTTCTTCCCCTGAAACACTTTAAGACTTTTGGTATTTCTTGCCCAAATGCCTGCTCAAAGGGCCGTGCCACTTTACGCTTCCCCCAGCAGTCCATGCGAGTCCAAATTCCACTGTATTCATTCTACTATTAGTATGTTTTAAACTTCATTAAAAGTTTGGTCATTTGATAGCCTAGCATTTCTAAAATGTCACATTTCTAAAATGGTGATATTCCAATAAAACTAAAACCATCCCCGTTTTTTAAATGTTTCTTGGAGACTGATGGTGTTCTCTGCATTTGATATGGTCTGAAGAGCCCTGGGTGTGGTCAGCAGGCTGTGAGCACAGATCTGTGAGCCTTTCCCCATCTAAAGTAAAGTAGGAGTCATAATGTATGCCGTGTATAGTCTCAAAGTGGTTAAAAGGTTCAACGTGAGAATTAAAGTTGAACAGTCTTTATAAATAATAAAATTCTAGGTAAATGTAAAATTTAAGATAATTTGCATATGTTACATTACTGTAGGATGTGGTTAACTTAATATCGGTACCTAGTTTATAGGATTGTTTGCACTTAACGTTGAATCACTTAAAAATCAAACTTAGAGGTGGGTGATTCAAAAGTTCATTGAAAGATGAAATACATAAAAATACCCAGGAAATTTCCCAAAAAGCATAATTGTGGGGGTTATTAATTAGCCAAGTTTTTAAACATATTATAAAACTATAGTAATTCAGAGTTCAGCATTGGTACATAGATTAATTGAGCAGCCCAGAAAGACCAGATCCAATATGGATGGTGAATTTCATATATGATAAAGATTAAAAACAATCTCCAAAATATATTGCTAACCAAACAAAAAACTAAGATGCAGAGTAGCAGAAAGGAATATTGTGTTATGATTTATATTGAGGGCCAATCAAGGATGTCCATCTACAGATATAACCCCCCCAACTTACAATGGGGTTATGGGGACATCAACCCATCGAAAGTTGAAAATACCATTAAGTCAAAGTCTCATTGCTAAGCCTGAGCCACAGAGCATTGCAATTAGCAGTACAGCCACGTGTTGGTGGTCACATGGCTGACTGGGAGCTGCCTCTGGCTGCCGTTGCTCAGCATCATGAGAAGCCCAACACAAGATCAAAATTCCAAATTCCAAGTGTGGTTCTTACTGAATGCATATCGCTTTCATAGCATCCTAAAATCGAAAAATCATGAGTCAAACCTTTGTAGGTCAGGGAGCATGAGTGTCTGCATCTGTGTATGTACACATGTAAATGTATATGCGCATTTGTGTCGAGTACTCTGGAGAGACACAGAACTGGTAGAAGGGGTTGTTGCTGAGCACTGATGATCTCAGAGAAGAGAGAGGCTTATAATTTCATGTTACCCTTTACTATAGTTTGGAGTTTTTAAACTGATTTTCAAGTATTACCTATTTTTTTTTTTGGCAGTACTGGGGATGGAACCCAGGGGTGTTCTACCTCCACGCTACACCCCCAGCCCTATTTTTTTATACTTTATTTTTTTATGTTCATTTATTGGTGCATTGTAATTATACATTTTGATATATATCAGGGTATGAACATCATACATGCACACATTGCACATTTAGCCCTCCCTCCAATCCCACCCTATTCCCTCCCCCTTCCCTCCCTTTCATGCTCTGGATAGTGATTGAGTCTTATAGGTGAAACCGGGTCTCACAAAGTTGCGGAGGGCCTCACTAAGCAGAGAGAGAGAGAGAGAGAGACGGAGAGAGAGAGAGAGAGAGAGAGAGCTGAGGCTGGCCGCGAACCCGGATCCTCCGGTCTCTGCCTCCCAAAATACTGGGATTACAAGCGTGTGCCACCACACCCGGCAGTATTACCTATTATTAAAAAAAATTTTAAAGAAAATATTAGCTCAGAGTAAGGCGGAGCCAGTGGGTAGTTCTACAAGTGAAATATCTTGATATTTCTAACTTTTTACTCAGCCGTCTTGGTGTCCTGTTGTCTGCTGCACCAGGGGCTGTATAGAGCTGCCTTTCTGCAGTTCTTCGCAGTCCTGGGCACAAGGGTTTTCTTTGCATAGTCCTGGACCTGCAGTGAAGACATTCTGAAGTGTGAAGGTAACTTTGCTTTTCCTCCAAGTAGGTCTAATTTAAGAAGCAAGATTGCATAGTTGGCAGCCCTCTTAAATACTTTCCCCATAGTACCAGTGTGAAATAGCAAACTTTTGGCAACCAGATGGGTTCCATGAATGCATGTGTAATGTTTCTTTTCTGTTTGGAATTGAGATCCAGTGCCCAACTTGTAAAACCAATCTTTCTAGAAATCTTGCTACATTTTTGTACTGATTGCAGTGAAGCCCTTGACACGCGGGGAGTGGTTGAGACTTCTTCCTGTGGAAGGCCACTGGATGGATTCCAGCAGAGGGATTCTCAGTGCGCTTTCAAATCCTCCCTTTTTTGACCTCCATAGTTTCTTACTTCACCATACACAAAACCACAGCAAACTTATCTTCAAAATGTAAGCAAATTTTCTTTTTATTTAACTTAAACATACATAACTGATAGATTTTGCAAATCACAAATTTTGCAAGCCTGTGAATTCAGCAAATCACAAATGTCATATATATGTATATATATATGTCATATATATACATCATATCTGTGTATATATCGTATATATATAATCATCTTGATAAATATCACTTCCCTAAATAATACCTAGCCATCTGCAATAATTAGTAATGATAATCTATAAAAAAATCGAATGGCATGATGGTGGTTTACCAATTGTAAGAGCATCACAGTTAGCTGTTGAATGCTCTCAGAGTTGGCAGCTATAATCATTATTTAGTTTATCATCATGTATGTAATACATAACCCCCAGAATTTAGTGTCTTAACACAATAGTTTTGTATCTCTTTATTTGTGAGAACCAGGAATTTGGAAGGAGTTTGGCTGTCTTGAAGTTTCCCACGAGGTTGTGGTTGAGTGTCGTCCAGCACATATTCACTGGGCCTTGAAGATCCTCTTTTAAGATGGCCCGCTTACATGGCTGACAGACCAGCACTGTCCACTGCCTGGGGCCTCCGTTCTCTGCAGGACTACTCAAGGGTCCTCACTGGATGGCAGCTGGCTCACCCAGAGCAAGCAGTCCAGGACAGCACCGTGGGAAGCACAGTGCCCCTGTGACCTAGCCCTAAGGGCATGCACCGTTGTGTTCAGTGTGTGTGTGTGGGGGGCTGTGTGAGTGCATAAACAGCAGGAGGCAGAGGATCGGGTCCACCTCAGCAGCTGGCCAGCAGAGCAGCTCAAGCAGGAGACAGTCTTTTGGTCTTCTGTATAAGAACATTCAGGCTTTGAACTAACAGTTGCCCTCAAAGAATCATAAGATGAAAATTCTTAGTCACTTATTTCTCATAATTGCATGAGCAAGTGTGTCCTGGAATTAGAATTCCCACATGTGACAGTTGAAAGGTTCAAGATATTTTTGCGGAGCATGGGGGAGTGAAATGGTTCTGAGGTCTTTGAATTTTCCCAAATATATTCATGTATAATAAGGAACATGTAATATGATTGAGTGACTTAAAGATTTAAATCCAAACTCCCTTTTGAAGAGTTGCAGAGTGATAGTAGCTGAGGCTGAGGGTTCAGTGAAGAGAAAGGTTGGGGAGGCAGGGGGAGCAGAGCGTAGCACAGATGTCCTTCAGTGGGCGTGTAAATGATGCTGGGCCTGCGCTGAGGAGGGCAGGGCCAGGGTCACCACTGCTCATGTTCGTACCCCCAAGACCCAGCTCAGGGCTTAACACAAGCAGGTGACTGTCTAGTGATTATTTTTTGACTGATGTCATATTAAAAATTAGGGCCCTGGGATGTGAAGATTGTCTACAAGCACCTGAAAACTGAGGAAGGGGCCTTCGTGATTGGGTTTCATGATTTTTTTTGAAAGATTGTTCAGAACATCACATTATCAGTAAAAACACAAGGCGAAGACTGGTGCTTCAGTCGTTCTCCTTAAGTACAAACGGGAAAGATTAGGCTATACCACTACAGTAACTGGTGATATTTTATTATTTTGTGTGTGTGCTGGGGATTGAACCCAGGGGCATTCTACCTCCGAGTTATACCTCCAGCCCTATTTTATTTTTATTTTGAAACAGGGTCTTGCTAGGTTGCTGAGAGTCTCACTACTTGCTGAGGCTGTCCTTAAATCTGCGATACCTCCTGTCTCAGCCTCCCAAGTACTGGGATTACAGGTGTGCACCACCATGCAAACTAGTGATTTTTTTTTTTTTTTTTTTGCGGTACTGAAGATTGAACCCAGGGACATTCTACCTCCAAGCTACACCCCAGCCCTATTTTTTATTCTTTATTTTGAAACAGGGTCTCACTAAGTGGCAGAAGGCCTCACTAAGTAGTTGAGGCTGGCCACAAACCTGTGATTCTCCTGTCTCAGCCTCCCAAGTACTGGAATTACAAGCATGTGCCACTATACCTAGCTCCAAACTAGTGATTTTAAAAGAAGAAATTTCTGTTGAATAAGGAGCCACAGCCAAGGAGTGCTGAACATAGTTCAGTTTTTGTTCCCACCAAATTTCAAGTGAAAAATTTTCTAACATTGGCTTTCTGTAGGATGACTAATGAACTGTAGGCAATTCAGAAATTGTTTTTAAAAACCCACTTTGGTAGCCGGGCAGGGTGGTACCAGCTTATAATCCTAGTACTTGGGAGGCTGAGACAGGAGGATTGCAGGTTTGAAGCCAGCCTCAGCAACTTAGGCTCTCAGCAACTTAGCAAGACCCCGTTTCAAAATAAAAAATGAAAAAGGCTTGGGGTTGTAGCTTGAAGGTAGAATGCCCTTGGATTTAATCCCTAGTGCCAAAACAAACAAATAAACCACATTTTGGCAAATAAACATGAGATTCTGCTGAAAGAGTTGAGATTAAACCCAGCTCTCTCAAAACTACCAAGTGTATATGTTCACTGTAGAAAGAAGGCCTTCATTCTCTGTGACTTGGACAAAGTGCACACTAACTGATCTGTTTGGACTTCAGTTTGTTGTCTAGTAGGACCTTGATGTGAGTCAACAAAACTAGGATTTGCCATCTTGACTCCAGAAAGTCTGCATTTTGTGAACCTCAGGCTTAGCCATTCTCCAGTCTTAAAACTAACACCATTTCAAGTCATACTCAAAGGTCGATCTAGTAGTCAGTGAGATAATGCGTATAAGATGCTTTGGCCTTGTGCTCGGAAGAGGATGATAAGGTGCACAGGATGATAGAGCACAGGGATGCAATGATAAGATGCTTTGGCCTTGTGCTCGGAAGAGGATGATAAGGTGCACAGGATGATAGAGCACAGGGATGCAATGATAAGATGCTTTGGCCTTGTGCTTGGAAGAGGATGATAAGACGCACAGGGATGCAGTCAGGGTTGCAGTCAGGGATGCAGTGACGAGATGGTGACATGGGCATCCTGGCTGCGTCATCATTATCATGTCAGACAGTTGACCTTGCCCCTCTGTCTCACTGTACTACGTGCCGACTTCAAAGTATCCCTAGTTTTCTAATCTGGTTTGTAAAAGTGGAAATTACAACTCTTTCCCACTCTTCCACCCTAGAGGAATGTTAACACGTATAAGTAAAATAATATGTGAAAATTACTTAGAGAAAAGCAGAATAGAAAAGAGGAGCTTCTGAAAGGCTATGGGAGGGCTAGCGTGTCGCTCAGCGGTAGGGCCCTTGACTAGCGTGGGTGAGACCCTGGTTCAACCCCCAGAACTGGAAGAGAAAAAAGAAAAAAAGCCTTAGGAATAAGAACTAGAAGACCTGCCTCGATGTCTGCAGTCGGCCAAGTCTTCTGTGCATCTTAACACCAGATGATCTGAAAGACCCCTCTGCTATTGTTAGATCTAGAATGTCTCCCATAGGCCTGTGTGTTGAGGGCTTGCTTGTCAGCTGGACACTTGTGGGAGGTGGCGGGGCCTAGTGGGAGGTTTCAGGTCATTGGGGGTGTGCTCCTGAAGGGGACACCAGTCTCTCCTTCTCTGTTCTTGTTTGGTGGCTGCACGAGGTCAGCGGGCTTTGCTCTGACACATTCTCCCCACCGTGACACACCGCCATGCCCACAGTCCCAAAAGCCACAGGGCTAATTTACCCTGGATTAAAACCTCCGAAACTGTCAGCTAAAAGAAACCTTGGCTCTTTTAAAGTTGATTATCTCAAGTGTTTTGTTACAGTCATAGAAAGCTGACTCACACACCTTCTATTACTAATTGTTTTACCAATTTTGTGTTTCATCTTACAGCAATCCTATGAAGTGTGGTTGTCTCTGGGCAAGCTACTTAATCTCTCTGGGTCTCAGTTTCCTCATGTAGAAACTTTGACTAATAGTAGTGCCTTCTTATGGAGTTATTAAATATTAAATGAGTTAAAATATGTAAGGCTGTTCAGAATATAGTAAGCACCATAAGTAGAGGTGGTGGTGGTGGTTTTGAAGATGAGGAAACTGAGGTTCTTGAACATTGCTTAATTTTTCTCAGTTCACACAGTCGTAGTGCTGGAACTTGAACTCAAGGCTTATACATCCCATTAAACCACATTATTTGCACATACATCTTTTTAAACCTTGTTACCTATCCATTTTTTAAATAACTATCATGGCATCTAACCAGCTTTCCCCCCAGTCGTACGCTGGTAGCTTTTTTATAGGTCGTATTACAGAAAAAGGTAAGGAATGAGAAATTGGGATGTTGTTCATTCTAGGCCTCTGAATGTCCACAGGACCATGCGAAGGCCTCCTTCAAAACTAAGAAGTCCCACAGGGCATCAGCACCTAGGAAGCAGATAAAAGTAATCCTGCTTTATTCCCAAAGACTATTTGTATCCGTCTCACTATTGAGTCCACCTAGGTAATGTCTCCCCATGTCTCCCACTTATTTGAGTAAAGAGAATAAATTTCATTTTACATTGTACAACCTATTAACGCAGTAGAATAATGGTTTGGTTCTGAAACGGATTCTTTGTTCTCTAATTCTCCAATCTTTTCCACTAATTGCGGTTCTGCCTTGGGTGCATGCATAAAAAGCGAATGCTCATTCCCTCCACTGCAGGGATTTCATCCAGTTGGACCGGGCCCCAGACAACGCAGATGTTGTTCTAGCCATGGTGCAAAGACAGGTGAAACCAGGAAGTAATTTGTTCAGTTCAGTTATTCTTGTTTGGTTTGTTTGCCAGTCTACCCAGAACATTATTTCTTGCAGACTCTTTCTCCCTCTCAAGACAAGACAGATGTCCTTGAGTATCTCTACAATTCCAAACAGTGCTGCCTTTGCGCAAAATATTGTTGAAATCAGTTTTTAATAATCATCTTCAGATCTTACAGCACGTTCTTTTGAAATGAGTTAGTGGTGACAGGTCAACCACATTACCTCACTGTCACACCACGTAGTTGTAGATCCAAACTACTACTGACATAAACATGGAAAAGGAAAATTGTGGAATGGACTTTCAATGACCACGCACAGTGAATATAAACTGTGGGAGAGAATTAAAGAAAGGTTAAAGAAAAATGTTTGAGTATTAATAATAGGTTATTACCATTTCTGGATATCACGGGCACCTTTCCATGGTATCAACATCATTAAGAGTATTTATCTCCGTGCACTCCAAGTTTACCTAGTGGAAAAGTGAAATAAAAAATTCTATAAGAACTTTTTTCAACAAAATAATGCTCAATTATTATATTGTTCAATTTTTATATTTTATGTTTTAAATGTTATAAATATATATCCTTTTATTGCACTATAAAACACACATGCTTGTTAACATGGTTTTCTTGGCCTATTTATAAGAATGTTTTATCAAAATGGATATTTTAAATGTTATAAAGATGTAATACTTTGCTAAATTAGACTATAAATGATTAATTTGGAAAGCAAATACATTTTTATTATTTTGCTAGAATGCTTTTAGACTTTATAAATAGGCAGCTCTTAGGAAGCAAGATACCGTCTAAGTGCACATATGCTATATTTGGGCACACAAGCCTCTGCTATAATTAAATAATTGAATCAACATTTATCCAAATTTATGTTTGGTGTTTGGGGGGGTTCGTCCTCCTTTTGTATATTTACACACATTTTATATTTGTTCAAAAGCTTTCACTTTAGTTTTTAACCCTAGGTGGATAAATTGATTTGTGGTTAAACAAAAAAATAAGAGTAAAGAGAAATATACAGGCTCAGAAATGGAGCCGAATTTCTGGAAGAGATTTTAGTAAAAGGAAAGAAATGATAATTTTGGCTGCTAGCACTGGGCTCAAGGATTTGGTTCACTGAGGCATGTGGTGTGGTGAGAAGCGCAGAAGACAGGAGGCCACTAATCTCTCGGAGGACCTCACGCCAGTCCTTGACCCCTGTGGCTTCTGTGACCTTGTCTGAAACAAGAGATTTGAGGGCATGATTGCTCAAACTCCTTTAGCTATGATGTTCTGTAATTCAGAATCTACATGTTCTGATTCACATCTTTTTTTCCCCTCTGTATCATTAGCATGCAGACTATCTAAATATCCATAGATGTCTCCATTCCAAACTTTCTATCAGTCAACTCAGCCTGCCATAAAAAAGTACCATAGACACAGACAGGTGGGGGGGTGGAGTTAAACAACAGAAATTTATTTTCTCACAGTTCTGGAGACGGAGACATCTAAGCTCGAGGTGACAGGTCAGTTCCTCGTGAGCTGCAATCAGCCGGCTTGGTGCACCCATGGCCACTGTCTCACTGTGTCCTCACACGGTCTTTCCTTTGTGCATTTGGAGAGCTTTCTTTCTTATTTTATATCTTTAAATTTTATTTGGGGGGTTGCTGGGAATCGAACACACAGCCTTGGGCCACCCAACTTCCTCTTCTTATCAGGCTACCAGTCCTATCAAATTAGGACTCTACCCTCCCGACTCCACTTAATTTACCTCCTGAAAGCTCAGCCTCCAAACAGTCACACTGGGCAGTTAGACTTTCAACACATTGCAGCTCAACCCATAGCCGTTCCCCTAGATATTTACTCCAGAATCTTTCTTCATTCCAGGGTTTTTGTACTCACCACTAAAATTCCATAAGGTTCAATAATCTATCAGAAATGATAAATATAGTATCAACAAAGTTGTAAAAGAAATAGAAGTGGATATGACAGCCTTATGAAACTTCTTCCAACATTTGATTATAGACACTTTCTAACATACAGAGAAGTTGATACAAGTTTACTTTGAACACCTAGCACCCACATGTCCACAGGTAATACTTTACCTTTCTTGTTTTTGTTTTTTTTTTTTTTTACAAATCTATCCATCCTTCATCAGCCATCTTTCTCCCCTAAACTTAATCTTTTTCATCATGGTTCTGAAATACACATAAAGTTTATCAGGGAAGCCATTTTTAATTGTTCTGTTCAGTGGCATTAAGAATATTCACAATGTTGTACAACCCTCACCACCATCCACTTCCAAAACTCATCATCCCAAACACCTCTGGCCCCTCATCCATGGCACCACCTCCCTCCCTCCCCATAGTTCCTGGTGACCTCTATTCTACTTTCTGTCCCTATGAATTTGTCTATTGTAGGCACCTCCTAGAAATGGAATTTGGTGATATGTGGCATTTTGTGTCTGGCTGTCTTCACTTAGCATGATATTTTCAAGGATCATCTATCTTGTGACCTATGTCAGGATTTTATTCTACTTCAAGGTTGAATAATATTCCATTGCATGTATATACCACATTTTGTTTATGTGTGTGTTGTTTGACATTTGGGTTTTTCCATCTTTTGGCTATTGTGAATGATGCTGCTATGAATATAAGTATCTGTTTAAGTTTCTGCTCTCAGTTCTTGTGAGTGTACAGCTAGAACAGAACTGCTGGACCATATGGTCATTATCTGTTCAACTATTTGAGGAGCCACCAAACTGTTTTCAATAGCAGTTGCACCATCTTACCTTACCACCAGCAGTGAGTGTACGGGGTTCCCAGTTTTCCATATCTTCACCAATGGACTGAATCAATCAATCTTTCTTTCTTTCTTCTTTCTTTTCTTTCTTTTTTTCTTTCTTTTTTTCTTTCTTTTTTTCTTTCTTTCTTTCTTTCTTTCTTTCTTTCTTTCTTTCTTTCCTTCCTTCCTTCCTTCCTTCCTTCCTTCCTTCCTTCCTTTTCTTTCTTCCTTTCTTTCTCTCTTTCCTTTTCCTTTCGTGTGTGTGTGTGTGTGTGTGCGTCACTAGGGATTGAACCCAGGTGCATTCTACCACTGAGCTGTACCCCCAGCTCGTTTTTATTTTGCATTTTGAAACAGGGTCTCATTAAGTTACCTCACGCTCACCTTGAACCTGCAATCCTCCTGTCTCAGCCTCCCAAGTACTGGCATTACAGGCGTACACCTGAAATATTTTAAACAAGGAATTCATGCACATACACAGTGTCTTTAGCTTGATACTCTCTCAAATATAGAGTCCTCAGTCTTCAGAATAAGCCCAAATAAAATGTCTCCAGGAAAATCCTATCTGAAATTCATGATAGGAGATGGGAAACATACTAACAAACAGTGCATTATTTTGGAGTTTATATTCCATTAAAAGTTAAAAATACATGCATCTTCTTATGATGAGCATCAAGCATTAAATTCATCACATTTGAATGAATTTATTCTGGTCAGAAATGCTTGTAAGTCAACTTTGCTTCCAAACAGAATGTCAAAATTGGTGGTGACCACATTTTATAAAATAAGTTCAAATAAAATCTTGTTGCAACACTACCACAGCCTTTCATTATCACTACTGAGGGTCACGTCTGAGTGTTTGCAGCAGCACATGAAGTACTTAGAATGTGTCAGAAGCAAAAGTCGACCTTCGATACCTGGATAAGAGCCACTGGGATCAGCGTTCTTCCCACGTTAGCTTGTATTTGGTGCTGAAAGGACTTCTTTAATTGGGGGTCATAATTGCTTTAATGCCTGACCAAATGAAGAAACAGCATGTCATCACCATGAATTTTATACTCAATTCCTGTTAGACATGCTGTAGGGGTTTGCAAACAAAATCAGGTTCTAACTGGAAATTACATCAACCTTATTCAAAGAATCTTTGGAATCAGTAAGGAAAAAACACCCACAGCCTAATACAAAACCAGTCAGCAAAAAATAGATAATTCACATTAGAGTATGAATGTCAGACTTCAGTGATAATATAATTCTATAAAAACAGTAATAAATCAGTGTTTACATCAGTCAAAAAGCTTGACATAATGCTTGATGCTATAGAAGTTTACATGAGAAATACAATCTCAGAGACAGAAAAAATACATATATACACACATGTGACTACCCCTACCCTTTAGCCATTCTGCAGAAGTGAATGAGAATGAACAATTTTCATTTAAGAACACTTACTCTAGCACACTTAAGTTAATGAAATTTTGGAAACATCTGCTTACCCACAAAGAAGCAGCATGGTATATCCATGCACTAGAATGTTATGTGGTCATTAAAATAATGTTTCAAAAGCTATAATGCTTGGAGAAATTACCAGCATATTATAATGAATAAAGAAGTCTTGGTTATTTGACATGGAGTACGATCTGGTTTTTAAAAATCTATAGAAATAAGACAATAAGGACTTAACATTTTAGAAATTTTCCAGTTTAGAAACTGCCCATCTTCTGTATGCATTTCAAAGTTGCAGACCTCAGTATTTAAGTATGCGTGTTATTAACTAAACTTCAATGTTTATTCTTTTTTTCCTTTTGTTATAGTCAGATATAGAATGGCCCCTGAAGAGCTCATAAGTTGGAGTTTGGAGTGGATGTAATTGAGTCATGAGAGATATAATTCCATCAGTGGATAAATCTGTAAAGGATTTATCTGCTTGGTGGCCCGGGCTGGTAGGGTGCAGCTGGAGAAGGGGGAGTCCCTGGGTGTGCAGCTTGGGGATTATATATGTTCCCTCCACCCCTCTCTCTCTTGCTTCCAGCCTCCATGATGTGAGAGCAAAGCCTTGTGCTCTCCCTCTCTCCACTCCCTGCACCATGCCCTGAGGTCTGCAGTCCCCAGCCTCACATGGACTGAACCCCAAAATCTCCCAGGAAAACTGTGAGCAAATCTTCCTTCCTCTAAATTACATGGTCAGTCTTTTAATATATAGCAGTAAGAATGCTGACCGGGACATCTTTCAAGATAAAATTGTCAGACAATGAAATGCACAAATCTTGGTTAAATATACTATTCCATGAAACTCTTTTTGATTACCACTTAAAATCTCCTGTTGTTCTACATGCATATTAGTTAAAAGAGCTGTGTTGTTGGAAAGGGACACTGTCCTGTCAGGATACGCTCTTTACAGTTGTGCTATTTATTGAAAGCACCATTATTTCTTTGATTGAAAGCAAATCACTAACAGGATGAAGATAGGAAGTAGACAAATGAAGAGAAATGATGAAAATCTTTTTTTAAGGAAAATTGACAGGTGATTAGGAAAAGGCTGGTTATAGGTGATTGTGTACTTACACATACTTATATACTTGGCTTTCTACTTTTGCTGTGTAAATTTGGAGGCAGGAAAATGGAGAAGAGATGTTGTTCCTCATCCCCACTGCTCTCCCTAGAAATTCTCATCTCATGAAGAGAACTTTGTATTGACCTTATTAAAGATTGATAGGTGAGTGAGTGAAAAGACTATGTACAACAGCCTGAGCATACCGTCCAGGTATCTCCTACCCAGTGGTTATGAGATCATTATAATATATCTGCCAATAGATTGTGGCCCTACTTCCACTCTCCAAAATATTAGAGCAAGTCTTAGTTTCCAGACAAGTTAGGAAAGGGTTTTTCCATTCATGGATATGCACAGTTGGTTTAAATTTCTTTGCATTTAGATACGTAGACAGACAGACAGACAGACACACACACACACACACACATACACACACACACACACACACACACTATCTGAGTATATTAGGAGTGTTTGCCAGCTTGCTGCTTCTGCTGGTCCCTAAATGAGTTGAAGGTTTCTCGGCACAGTTACAATATGGAGTCTGTCTGATTCCACCGGTTCTCAGTTGCCCTCAGTGGTTTGTATCTTTGTTCACGTCTCAGAACTCAGCACTGCCCCAGGGAGCCGCCCAGCATTTAGCAGTATTCCTGGATACTTGTATTCAGAGTCCCTTGAAGTCAACTCCTGGGCACTGGAGGGAGTTATTTCTGCAGAGTACAGTTGGTGAAGAGGGCTTTTTTGGTATTGCCACAGCCCCTGTGGTGTGATGCACTATTTGTCTTTCCAGGGAGGAAGGAAGAGAAGGAGGAAGGAAGGGAGGGGAAGAGAGAAAGAGAAGAAAGAAAGGCAATCTGACCTGTTCCCGGCGTGGGGAAGTGCTTGCTTTGGACATTTGGATAGGAGCTGGCGCTGCTAGAGATGCGCTGCCTTTGAAGCACTGCTCCTGCCACCCGTGTGGGAGCCGAGGAGTCTGGTCAGCTGCTATTCCCGCTGCACTGGTCTAACACTGTGGGAATGGGCGGTGCACACATCAATCAGTGAGATTTGGCCCTTTTCATTCAGAGCCATCCAGAGTGACAGAGAGGAGCCAGGATCAGCAGAGGGTCCACTCCCTGGGACAGTGTAGAGACTGAGGAAGTGGTCAGCACAGAAGCTCAGCCTCAAGGCCAGTGCATGCGTCCAAGGACTATAGTGGTGGGTTTGCAGTTGTGACCTCAGCCCAGATGCAGCATTGGGAATCCAAGGACTCAATCCCCTGGGGAGGTTGGGGCCAACATCAGGAAGCACAGGAAGTGGTTGTTATGCTGCAGAGCTAAGGTGCTCCAAGGGTGGGGTGTGGGGGGGACAGGCAGGAGTTAACAGGTGCATGAATGCCCATAGGCAAAAAAGACAGGAATCCCAATGGCAGGTCTTAGAAAGAATGGTAGCGCAGTATGGGTGGCTCCATAGCTGAACAGAGTCAAGGGCATGATGAACAGACAGGGTGGGGTCGAAGCAGAGAAAGCCATTTACTCACCTGTCCCCTGCTAGGCAGAAGCATTGTGAGATGCAGCCCGGCCAAGCAGGCGGGCGGTGACATCATCCTTCAAAGGCGCAATGGATGGTTCCATCCTTGGAGACTTTAAAAGGTATAATTATTGGAGCAAGAAAAACTGTTTTGAACTTGGTTTTTAAATCTTACTTTACATTTTCCTGGGGTTTAGTTCTGTTTGCTTCCAGCATGGTCCAAATACCTACTTCAAAGCAAACATTCTAACAAGAACTTGTTAAAAGGAAGGGAAGCCAGCTCCTGTGGCTTCTTGTACACCAGCTATGGAGGCCGCACAGAACCACGTTTGTGAGTTGAGTGTAAATGAATCCGAAACCTACAAATTAGATTTCCCTTGAAATACACATGGGTTTAAAACCTTAACGGGAAAAGAACTTGGCAAATCAAATCTGACCAGATTCAGTAAAACCTCACTAATTTGCACTAATGACCAAGAGACCCATTGAGAATTAGCTGAAGTTTTGTGAGCGTGTTAGCCTGGGAAAAAAAATACCAAAACAGGGATGGAGAGTTGGGGGTAAAGCCGGTGGAGAGAGGGGGGGAGGAGGAAAATCAAAGTTCCAGCATCAAACAAACATACTTTATGGTACAATGAAGAATGTATTTGAACGGTTACTGGAATGAAACTCAATAGCTTAATGAGTGCCTTGCTGTGGTGCGCCTGCCCGCTGGGGCGGGGGGGGGGGGCTGCCAGGGCCGCCCAAGCCAGCAGCTAATGTGCACTTAGGCAAAGAGGACGCTGCCTCATGAAAGTTGGGGGCTGTGAACCTAAGAGAGTCCACTGTGTGTCATGGATATTTGTCATGGACTTGCACACGTAAGCCTTGACCATAAATCAGAATTCAGGGTGACATTGCTTGCTTGTTACTGCTTTTAAAAGGTGAAAATATGCTAGAAAGAGATAGCGAAGGAAGTTGGAATTTTCACTGGCTAAATCCTTAGATGTAGTGAACCCTACCTGTAGTAGAAGATGTGTAATTTTTTTTTCTTTTTGATACTGAGGATTAAACCCTCTACCTCTGAGTAGAGGATTCTACCTCTGAGCTACACCCCCAGTCCTATTTTTTTTGTTTTGAAACAGGGTCTCACTAGGTTGCTGAGAGTCTCACTACTTGCTGAGGCTGTCTTCAAACCTACAATCCTCCTGTCTCAGCCTCCCAAGTACTGGGATTACAAGCGTACGCCACCACACCCAGCTTAAAGATGTGTAAATTAAAGCATCTTGAATTGAAGACTGAGTATCTGGTAGCCCACTAGCGTGACCTGAATTTTATTAAAAATTGACATATCTTCCTTTAAAAGCAACTGTCTGAAAAGTTCTTTGAAGGTTAAATTATCAATGGCCTAACTTTCAGTAATCATAATTCAGTGATTTCATTTGAGAAATAGAATACTATGTTAACACATGCCATTATAGAGCAGTGATAGTTCCCTCCCTTCCCTAGTATCTGAGAATATCTAGGATTCTGGTATATTCCGTGTCTGTGGAATGTGTACACTCTCCACCGAGGAACAGCCTCTGGTCGTAATTTGCGGTAATGCTGGTTTTGATCGCTCCTTCAAAATTGCCTTCCCGCCGGCTGGCGTTTCATCCGCTGAAGAATCATTTAGAACTTCCACCCAAGCATCCATTGGAGGCTGCAGGGAATAAAAAATACGTGTAGCCAGGGCTTCCTCCAGCACACAGGTCGATGCAAACAGCCTCAGGTCTTTGTAGTGCTGCCCCTGGACTGGGAAAGGAGCCCTCACACCAGCTGGTGCCGAAAAAAAACAAACCTTTTTCGACCTGTACTAGAGCCTTCTGCTTTCGTTGATTTTCATCTTGTCTTTCCCTAATTAAACAATAAAAATATGGTTGTGTCCTGTCCCCTTCAAGTCAAGGAGTGAGGAAGTAAGGAAACTTGAGAGGTGGAAGGAAATGTGACAGGGTCGTTTATCAGCATCCCCGTAAGAGCCGTACAGAAACCGCACGCTCTCCCCAGGCTTTGCGCTGTGACGCCCGGGCAAACAAGGTGCTTTGCTGGGGAAACGTAAGAAAGGGATGGAGAGAGGGAGCCAAGACCACTGTGGCCTTCTTAAATTATTTCCTTCCTTACTTCCAAATTGCTGTCGTTTAACCTCTCTCTCTCTCTCTCTCTCTCTCTCTCTCACACACACACACACACACACATACACACACACGCGCACACACACACACACACACACACACACACACACACACACCTCTCTGAGGACGAGGTCTTCACTGCTTGGTCAGGCGGGCTCCTGGGCTCCCCTCTCCCAGGGCAAGCGCTCCTCTCGGTATATGAATAGACTCAGGTCTCCCCATCTCCAGTCCTGTCCTCGACAGTTCAGAGTACTGTTGCTATTGCTGCCCTTTTGCAGCAGAACTCCCTAGAAGGTTGAAGAACATTCTACTGAATATGTATCCTATGCCCCAGATCTGTCCCTCGAATGACCTTTTCCCTCACAGCCTCTCCGCCGGCCTCTGCGCCTCGGCCTCCTCTTCAGCTGGCCCAGCCTCTTCCCGCCTGCAGTTCTGTGTAGATGGCCCTTTTGTCCTGCCTCTGTGTGGTTGCTTCGGTGTGTACTGTAGGTCTCTCTGATCAGGTGTGACTGTCCCAAACAGTCGTCCCTGACCCCTTCCATAGAACGGCGGCGACTCCACCCCATCCCCAGGACTCCCCACTGCCCTCTCCTTGCCTGTCTTCCCCGCCCTGACACACTGTGTCGTTGTCTACCGTGTGTGTCATGCAAGGATGTGGTTTTTCGCCTGTTCTGCTCACAGGCATATTCCCAGGACCTAGAAGAGTGAGCAGTAAATAATCCATGAATGGCGAAGGGAAGAAAATTGATACGGATAAATAGTCTACAGGTATGCACTGACCCTTTCTCTGGCTAACTTTGCTTTTTTTTTTTAATTTTCAGTTTCTTCTTTGAGTAGGGGTTTTATAACAGCTTTTAAAATGAAGTGTTGCTCTCTCTGGCTACACTCTCCGAGTGCTTCGTAACAAACAGATAGCATATCATACAGTCAAGCCCTTGTGAGACTAATTTCTTAGTTTAGCTTGGAATTGAGATGTTCACCTAAGAGGATAAGCCTCCAAAGACATAAGCTGTGCATAGCCAAGGTGTGTGTGTGTGTGTGTGTGTGTGTGTGTGTGTGTGTTTGTGTGTGTGTAGGTGTTGGGGATGGAACCCAAGGGTCTTCTACCTCTGAGCTACACCTCCAGCCCATTTTGGTTTTTATTTTGAAACAAGGTCTTGTTAAATTGCTGACGGCCTCGCTAAGCTGTTCAGAGCCTTGCTAAGTTGCTGAAAGCCTCACTAAGTTGCTGAGGCAGACTTCGAACCTGTGATCCTCCTGTCTCAGCCTCCCAAGTACTGGGATTAGAGGCATGCGCCACCACGCCTGGCTCCAAGGGCTTTTGAATGTCTTCCTTCAATAAGTTTTTATTGTGCTTTTAAACACTAATATTTTAACAAATACAAAAAAACATTTATATCCTAGAAAAAACAGTGCAAGATCATAATATTTCCTTATAACGTGCAGTTGCTGTGATAATCTCGCACTGCTTGAAATGGGAGCAAGTAGGGTGCTGCCACTGGAGAAATATTTTACTATTTTATGCAGAAATTTCTCATTCTTATTAAGCAAGTGCAATACATGCAATAAAGGAAAAAGTAGTGCCCAAGGTAGAGAAGACTGTAGAAGGAGGATTGACTTGACTGAAGTTGGAAGGATATGAAGAGTTGAGCCAAGCAGAAGGGCAGGGCAGACGCAGAGGAAACAGGAAGAGTGTAGAGTTCCAGGGAGCTGTGAGCAGCGCTGCATGGTCAGGAAATGAGCCTGCACTGTGGAAGGCTGCACTCATGATGTGCATGGTGTAAGATGGAGAGGCGAGGGCTGCAGCACGGGAAAGGCTGTGTCTGGGACCTTGGGCTTAATCCTCCGTGTGGCGTCCTTGCAGGTATTAGGCTGGGAGTGAACATGCGAGTGAGAAGGAATATCCTAGCACATTCAACATTTCAGGGCTGTTGAAACGTCAGCCACAAAACTCGATCTTCAGAGAAGAGCTTACATATTAGCTTAACTCCAAAAATAGATCCAAGCTCCACTTCCCTGTTGAGGTTGAGGTGGAAAATTCAGAACTTCCGAGCGTGGCCCACCCTCAGTCTTCTTCTGCCCCTTTGGTCATCTCCCTTACGGAATACCTTCACAGAACTTCCAGGGCTTTTCTCAGTTTATAGACTAGAAAACTATGACTTAGAAAGCGGGGGAATCTCAATGAATTAATGGTAGAGCCCAAAATAGAACCAGGTCTCTTGATTTCCAATCTAGTTATATTTTAATATAAACATAGTATCATTGGAGAAAAATTTACTATTTTATGCAGAAATTTCTATTTCTTTCGTGTGTGTGTGTGTGTGTGTGTGTGTGTGTGTGTGTTACTAGGGATTGAACACAGGAGCGTTCTACCTCTGAGCTAGACCCCAGCCCTGTTTTATTTTTTATTTTCAAATAGGGTCTCACTGATTAGTCACAAAAAATGAAGGGTCGATGTTCTCCCTCATATGTGGAAACTAGGGAGAAATTGGGATACAAGAGGGACTCTAGACCAAGGAGAAACCTTAGTGGAGTGAAGGAGGGGACCTAACTGAGGGAGACGGGAGGGGGAGAAAGACTTGAAGAGGAAAACACCTCAATGAACATGATGTACACACACAAACTTATCAATGCCAATCACTGTGCTGAGCACGGGAAGGTGGGGAGGGAGAGGGGGGGTGGGAACTGGGGGAGGGCTCAACGAATGCTGCATGCATGTGTGCCTCTATCACCCTGAACTTCATCAAGATGTATGATTACAGTGCACTAATTAAAATAAAAAAAGAAAAGAAATAGGGTCTCACTGAGTTGCTGAGGGTCTTCCTGAATTGCTGAGGCTGGCCTAGAACCTGCGATCCTCCTGTCTCAGCCTCCCAAGTACTGGGATTATTTGTGTGCACCAACAAGTGCGCTAGAAATTTCTATTTCACAGGTGCAATAGCTGAGATAAAAATAATATTGCCCAAGTTAGAGTGAGTTTTCTACATTGAATATGTGCTTATTAATCTTTTTTTTACTGTAATCAAGACATGGAATGATTTCATTTGGATAATCCTTTTCATATATACTTTAATTGGTGCATTGTAATCTCACATCATAACGTAGTTCAGATCTTTATCAGGATTTAAGAATAAAACAAAATATTAGAATCTTTTAGGATTGGATCCTAGCTCACATAGTTCCCTTTGCCCATTGACAGGAGTGGAGAGCATACCAAGTTATCCCTCAACTTGAATTTTGAGGCATCCCATGCAGTAGTTTTCTGCTAAGGCCTCCTGTTAACAGGATCCATTTCCATTAAGTCTTGATAGCACCGGGTTACTGACCTTTCTTAAATAGTATGTCCTGGCTGAAACCTGTTCTAATGGCAAAAGCAGTAGAATTGGAGTCGAGAGACCTGGTTCCAGTCCCAGTCCAGCCATTAACTGGCTGAATAACATTTGGAAAAGTTACTCGAGCTCAACTGTACAATGAGAAGGTTGAACTCAATTACCTGGAAGGCCCATTCCCGCTCCTGCAGTCTGTGATTCTAATTATAGTGTGTGTGGTGTTTTATCTGTGAGAGTTGAGGCATTTTATGGACTACTGTAAGCTCTCATTTTTGGTGGTCCTGACGATTCCAGATAGTTGGGCGCACAAAGTAATTAATTATGAAAATCTCCAAAGGGAGGTAGAAGTAGACATTTACTCATCGGGGCAGAGGATCTATGCTAATGAGATGTGTTGTTTACTGGTATTTATATTCCCAGCCTGGGAATTTGAATCTCTTCACTGAACGTCTGGTAGTAAGTTTCCCCTGACTTTATCAGTGGACAGCTCAGCCATGGATAGCCCACTTAGCAGATGGGAGGATGCTTATAAAGACCTCTGTTTACCTCGATGGAGTCATGGTTTCTAAACTTTTTTAAGACTCTCAGAACCATAGAAGGCCTTTGTGGTCCTTTTCTGAACTTCCCACCCAGTCTTTGAGTCCCCAGTCTCATTCTGCAAAAGCCCTTCTTCAGTATGCTAGTTAAAGCCCTTCCAATCAAGCCCTATTACTTTAAGAATAAGTCTGATATAACAGACAATGGCATTATTATATTGTAAGGACAAGTTAAGTTATAAAGCAGAACATTTTTATTTACACAGCAGTGTTTTAATAACCAGCAGAAATTTGGAAGAGAACTAGAAAAATAGTTAAAAGATAAATGGACTTATGTTTCAATGTTATGATTTTTCACATACACTAAAGTTCATTTTTACTTTTTTAAATCCTTGAGTTTCGGACAGGACCCTGAGAGAGTTGCTGGCATCCTTTGGTCAACACATTTGTCAGAGTATTTTCTTTATCCAATGTCCTCCTCTGGTCCTATGAAGCAGTAACCTCATTAGCAACACATTCAGAGTGGTATAGTATGATAGCTTACTACAAAGGGGTTCTGTATTTCAGTTGCCAGGATATAACACTCTCATGACAGGGGAGAAAAAGAAAACTTGCTGTGAAGGGGGAAGCTTAGACATTATTTACTCTAAATATTGGAGCTTTCCATTTGAAAGTTTACAGAGGCTGAAGAATTGTTGAATTTGGAGATTTTGAAATAGAAATCTCCAGCAAACTCTAAAAATGTTCCCACCTTAAAAAACAAGGTCTGTTCCCTCCTGTGAGCATTTGCCATACATAGCTCTGGATCAGCCTCAGAGTTATTTTCATCACAAATACCTTTCACTAAGAGACACAGTATCAGCCTCTTCTGGAGGGAAACAAATAGAACATTCTGGATCTGGGCCGGGCAACTCCAGAACAGGCCATCAGTTATGCTGGACTTGGTGGATGTGGACTCTTGGTACCTCTTTATATCACATCTACGTTGTAGGCTACATCAGGTCAGAGTAATGCAGACTCTGAGAGACCGAATCCCAGTGAACCCTGGCAATAAGCCAGAAATGCGGGGAACTGGCAAATTTAAATCATTTTTTATTCCAAATTCTTTTTTACCTTTGGCTTCATGTCACCCTATATGAGTTAAAGCTATGGGGGGGGAATATGTTGTTACTGATTTTTACCTCTTCTGAAGCTGTCGGCATGGCCTGCACAAGCAGACTGTCTTACAACCAATGTCATTGTTCAGAGAACAGTTGAGGTGTCCTTAAGTCTCAGGCAGCTATAGAAATCAGGCTCAGTTGACACACAGCTAGAAAGAATTATGTGATTAAATGCCTTCCCAGGTCCCTGTCCAGGTCCGTGCCACCCTCTAGCATGATAGTATGTAGGAGTGATTTGCAGTTGTAAGGAGATATAGGCACAGGGGTAAGGACTAAGCCACAGGAAACTCGGTATATGAGGTTGAACCACAGTAAACTGCTGTGTGTGTGTGTGTGTGTGTGCATGTGTGTGTGTGTATACCAATTGATTGTCAAGTTTCAAATGGTTCCGCTTAATAATGATTATAGTCTGTTATCAATTAGCAGTTACTCTTCAATCCACCTTTGCTCCTACCATATCAACTAAATTCACCTAAATTGGCAAGCTACTACCAAAGCCAAAAACAAAAAAAATCCCAGCAAGTTCTCTATGTTTAGTTTCTTCATCGATGTGATGGGCATGGCAGTGGTACCTTCTTTGTAGGGTAGTTGTGAAGATTAAATGTAAAGGATGTAGGGGCAAGGGACATTTCCCTCTGCCCTCTGAAAGTTCACTGAAATGAACTGACAATAGACAGATTAGCAGGAAAAAAGCATACGCATGTATTAATGTACCCAATGTGTTAATCAAAGAGCGGGACAGATGTTTGAAGCTTAAATGCCTTCTTCATAGGGGAAGAGGAGGGGAGTGGGAAGTGGCTATAAGTAGTTTCAGAGGGATCGGAAAGGAGTTTTTGGAGAAATGAATGAGCTAAAAGAACAGTATCCTGAGCAAAGTTCCGCTTGGCTATGGGGACAGATGTAGCGCGTCGCTGGGTTGGGGGTGGAGCCTCGCTGTGAGGGAAGGCTGTCTTACTGTGCGGATAAAGTCTTCGGATAATCCCCAGAGCTCCTCTACAGAAGTGAGATGAAGAGGCCACCTGGACATGGTGACCTCCAGTCTCCTCCAGTGCTGTCTCCTGGCTGTTTGATGAGATTCCTCAGGAAGACAGCTGCCTTCCTTTCCTAACCAGTGCCCCTCTGTTATAAAAGGGAACTTCAGAGGGAGAAAGAAGGGCAGGCGGGAGACCTGGCTCAGGCAGCTTGCGGGGCCTGCCGGTGTCCTTCCGTTCAAAGTGTTTGACGCTTCAGTGTCACTCTTTGGGGTGTCCTTTTTCTGAGCTTCAACAAGGGCTTAGAATAATGCTGGTCACATAAGCACTCAGTAAGTTTAGCCGTTATTAACACTGTCAGCAGCAGCAGCGTGTGACTAATTTGTTCAGTGAATATTTATGGGCGTCTGATTACATGGCAGGGTAAGTATTAGCTGCTGGGGCCACATTTCTGAACAGGCTGTCTCCCCTCCCACAGGAGGTCACAGGCAAGGGCATGGGTGGTTAAAATGTACTGTAGTAAATAGGTGCCAAGGGGCCTAACTTTGTCATAGCGATCAGGGAAGGCTTCATGAAGGAGGTGTCACCTAAGCTGACACCTAATGGACTAGTCGAGTTTGCCAAAAGAAAAGAGCCAGGAAGAGCGGACTCATTAGCATGAGTATAAAGTGCAGAGGCCTAAAGAAGAGAGTCCTGTATGGGTTGTTTAGGGGTTTGTTTTGTACTAGGGATTGAACCCAGAGCATGCTACCTCTGAGCTATACCCCCAGCCCTATTTTATCTTGAAACTGAGTCTCACTAGGTTGCTGAGAGTCTCACAAAGTTGCTGAGCCTGTCCCAGATCTGCTATCATCCTGTTTCAGCCCCCCTAGTACTGAGATTGCAGGCGTGCGCCACCACATCTGGCTGTATTATGTGTTTTAAGACCAAGTAGTTAAATGTGGCAGGAGCAGGGGGGACCGAGTCACCATCCTCCCGCTTGGCACCTGTCACCCCACGTACCATCAGGTTCCAACTGTGGCTGCCGAGGCAGAATCACTGTGACTTCTTCCAGCGTGATCAAGATCAAGGGCTTATTGCCAGTTGCCTGTTTGGATGGCCTGAGAGTTGCTTAATGAGGGATCCTGACTATAATGTCTTTGTCCTGTTCAGAGGTGGCTGTTGTCTAAGGGTGTTTTTATCTAGTCCTAGGTGGGAGAAAATGGAACACAGACACAGACACACACACAGACACACACACACTCCCCCCCCCATTGTATTCCGGCCTCCAGAATAAAAAGACTTAAAGGAAATCTGTTAAGAATGCCACATAATAACGACAATAATAAGATGATTGAAGAATAATCGTGAAGAGTTGAAGGGCGCATTTTTCAGAAACAAAGACAGTTGACATTGAACTAAATGCGGACGTTGAAAATCAGTCCATTTGATCTGGTTTTTTGTTTTCCTGGAGCAGAGTAAGCCTGTGAAAGCAAAAGATGAGGACAGCGGGGCCTCCTGGAGCACCGTCCCTCGCATGCCCTGCGCGAACTGAGGCTCTTTTGCTTCTGGTTTGTCTTCTTGATAAGCTATAGCTTATGTACCGCTCTGGTACTTTATGTTTTATACGGGCGTTATAAGTGGTGCCTGATATCTCTTGTGCATCTTCAGAACATCATCCTAAAAAGTTTAAAAAGGT
Organism: Glis glis; assembly: GCA_004027185.1. NCBI lineage: Eukaryota > Metazoa > Chordata > Mammalia > Rodentia > Gliridae > Glis > Glis glis. Next base: position 18,486 of record PVJS01002425.1, on the reverse strand, counting down.
AAACTGTGGGAAAAGTAAAACGCAGACACAGATGAAAAAGGGAATCTACCAGGACCTGCATTTTTAATAAAGGGATACGTTTCTTTGAATCTAAAAACACTGCTTGCTGTTCAACCTGAGTGGTTTAGGTTAGTTTATGATATAAAAAATTGATTGAATTGAAATGTATATCTTTCTCCCCTATAATAACAGACCTAATTCTAGACTCGCGAATGCTAAAGTCCCCCTGATTTCTTTATTGCAGATTTTATTCTCATTTATGAGTTCCATGTTAAACTGTTAAATCAACAGAATCATCACCTTGGCCTTAAATTAGCATAGCACATCATTAGGGAAAGCAGTGCTGTACATGTAATTGCTGTTTTTAAAAGTTATGTCATGTTGTCATGCCCGACGTTTGCGTTCATGTGTTACCGTGTTTAATTTATAAGGAGTTTATTTAATTTACAGCAAGCTCTGGGCTGCTTCCTGTTGTTCATTAGCTTGCTTAAAGCCCAGCTATCCGGTAATAGCTGTGGCTGTTGCTATGTGAATATTTGAAATATAGCGAAACCGAAATGATATGAGATAAGAGAGCAAATGTGAGAGAACTAGAAAAAAAAGGACAGTGCAGCATGAAATGTCCGGCCACGTTTTAGGGTACTTTGACCATATTTCCATAAATGCATGAGGGAATTATGTTGCAAATGCTTGCAACTGTTTATTTTCATTTTTGGCCTCATTTTCTAGCATTGAAGAAACCATGTCTAATGATCTTGCTTATTCTTAAAGAAAAAGAAATTGTATTTTCTGTAATGGCTTGCATGTGTGAGCTCCCTCCGGCAGAAGCATTATAATTAGTGTGTTGTCTCTCAGAGAAGAGACAATCTGTCCCAAAGATGCAACGTCCCCATTCGGCTGCTGACACTGAGCGCAGCTCATGGCGATTTTGTCAGAAGATAAGCACTGTCCCTTTTCACTACCACCCTTTCTCCTTGCGTCTCTGGCGGACGCAGGAGGAGCCAAGGATAACCCAGTACAGTTTTCTTCCTCAGTTCGGCTAACTATGGAGAAAGATCTTGGCTTCTTGACATTAATAACTTTGCTCCAACTCTACTTGGAGCTGTTTGGGCAACTTTTCAAAAATGGAAAAGGTACAATACAAGAGAACTGAACTTCCTGTTTTATTCATAAAGTAGCAGATTCAGCAAAGACTCGCTGTCTTCTGGGAATAACCATATTCCTCTCTGGAGACCAGAGATTGTAGAATATTATTTCCTTGCACAACTTTCATCGAAACTATTAAAAGACAATCAGCTCGAGTAGGTGTAGTGGCAGACAATATGAAGTTTTTCAGTCATGTTGTTAAACAAAAATAGCGGTATTATAAAGGTTTGGCTGCCTTTTAAGCAGCCAAAAATGTCCCCTGTCAGAGGGATGGGGAAACATAAAGGCCATCCTTCAACCAAAACAAAAAACTGTGAGCACATTGTAATGGGTGTGTGTGTGTGTGTGTGTGTGTGTGTGTGTGTGTGTAATGTATGGATGTATTTGATATCAATCTGCATTATACACATCTACTCACAAAGTCACGTACTCACCGTCTCTATCACAGTTGTCTTTGCTGTATATTAACCCTTGGTTCCCTGCAACCTTTGAAAAATTGGAATCGTCCAAGAGCCAATTACAGCACATATCGGGTCAATTACCTGTGGCTGCACAGTAGGAGTAGTGGAAAGAGATGAAGAAATCACTCTACAGTCAAGACGACAGTGTCATTAGAAGAGTAAAATCAGAAAAACTGCCTTGTGATTCTGTTTTGCATTAGTTTGCGTTTGTTTCTGAGTGCGCTAGAGACAGGATGTCTGCTGCTCCTTATCTGCTACACTGTGGGCCATAAAGCCTGGGAGACGAAAAACTGCTGCTTCAGTAGAAGAAGCATCTGCCAGTCCCAGCTGGCCAGCCTGAGAGGTGGGACGGAGCCCAGCAGCACTCCTGCTCCACAGCACGGCGCCTGGGAGAGGCGGAAGCGAGTGTGTGGGGTTCTAGGACCTTGAGAGACACATGTTCACATTACAAGTCCATGCAATGGAAAAAGCTGTGAAATCAAAACACAGGAGTTGCTCAGTCAGAACTAGCTGTTCTTTGATAACCCAAGGATGGCCAGTTGCACAACTGAACGGCGAAGAATGAACTCTGCGGTTGTTTTCATTCTAACACGTACCTCACCGAGGACACATTTTTTGTGCCTTCTTCATTTTTATCTTTTAGATAATGTTTTATCTCAGGGGGTTTTCTTGGAACTTAAGGAGTGGAGCTAATCCTGACTCATAAGATATTTGACTTAAAGGATATCATAAGGTATCCTGACTTTCAGGTATTTGAAGACAGCGATTGTGTTTCTAGATTCTATTAGAAAATCTTTAGTGTGATAGAATTATCTAGATGGGAATAAATTTCCGTTTGCTTTTATATGAGTAATATTTTAAATCCCATTTTAGATATACTTTAAATGCTTTCGTTTTTGTTTTTATGTGTTTATGATCATGTGCAGAGACTAGAACATAAGGGGGTGCTCACTGAATGCAAAACTGAATGGAGCTGAGGCTGCAGGAGACGGAAAGAAAAGAAGGGAAGATCTGGCGGGAGAGGGATGGGGAAGTATCAGCTGGGAGAAGGGAGAGGAACCGGAGCAGAAGGAGGCTGCTGACCCACCCAGCTGTCCTGCCCCAGAGCCGAGTCTGACAGAACAGTGGCTCCCAGTCTGCTGTTCTGCAGTGGTGTATCCTGATTGGCCAGTTGCTTTCAAGGTAGTTGGTAAAGGATCAGCTGAGTGCGATGATGAAGGCATCCCCCCCGGTCCCCAGGAGCAGCAGGGAGATGGGGCAAGAGTCGAGTCCGCAGAGGGATGCTGCAGCAGTGTATTTGGCTTTGGGAATGTGAATTTGGGGATTTTTTTTTTTTTGCCTTTTATCGAGATGAAAAATCCCATCTGTATTCATTTTTATTCCTATTTGGGGAAATAAATTTTATAATTTGCTTTAAACCCCTGATGTGGAATAACTGTTAATTTATGTAAACGACTGACTGTTATGCCGATGAGACCTAGGCATCGTGTGTTCTTCTGTCCCCGGAGCAGAGCCCGAGGTGTTTACTCAAAATATACCATGGAAGGGACTCAAAATATACTATAGAAGCATCTTGATATTTTGAGCTAAAGATAATTGAGAACCAGCCAACAGGAAGATCTCCATACCTCCCCCTCAACTGTCTAAAATAAATGTCCTCCTTTGTAAAGGAAATTGACATTTATAGAGGAAATTTCCATAGCGTTAATCACCTGAGAGGTTCTTGTCTGCATAATAAGTCACAAACTTATGTGAGGCTATAATGCACCAATAAAAGCATATACAAATTAAAAAATAAGTCACAACTTCCCTTTGCCTCTCCTAACTTGTTCCCACCAGGAAGCTCCCAAACCCGTCTGGGCTCAGGATGGTACATAAATCTCAGTCATCTGGTCACCCCCTCGAGTCTCAGTTTTGTGAAACTCCCATGGGTATATGCATAATTAATTTTTTCTCCTGTTAATTTGTCTTATGTCAGTTTAATTCTCAGAGCAGCCACAGAGCCTAGGAGGGCAGAGGAAGCCTTCCCCTCCCTTTCGCGTGTATGCATTTGCTGATGTATGCATTTCGCCTGTATGCATTTCCTGGGCTGATGTTGGCGCTTCTCGAGGGGACCAGTGAGCCCAAGGCAGAGTAACAGAAAGGTTCAGAGCATGAACCGAGGAGCAGCTGTGTGGTCTCACATCACGACTTCCGAGTCCTGATGATCTTTCATAATGGCACCACCCTGGAGGGTGTTTTAAGAATTAAATGAACTAATACCAGTTAAGTACTTAGCTTAGTGCTGGCACAAAGCAAACACAGTGTGTTGGCCCTTCATCTTGTTTTTCTTTAGTCTCTAGTAGGTCAGGCAGGCAGTGGCTAAAATACTTTCTATAACCACTAGGACATCATTTAGAAGTATTACAGATGCCGGGCATGGTGGTGCATGCTTGTAATCCCAGTTCGCAGCCAGCCTCAGCTACTTAGTGAGGCCCTCCGCAACTTAGTGAGACCCTGTTTCAAAATAAAGAATAAAAAATGGGGGTGTAGCTCAGAGGTAGAATGCCCCTGGGTTCCATCCCCGGTACCGCAAAAAAAAAAAAGTAGTATTAAAGATATTGATATAACTAGGTCAGTTTAGAATTTTTTTTTTTTTGCAGGGGTGTTCTACCTCCGAGCTACACCCCCGGCCCTATTTTTTATACTTTATTTTGAAACTGGGTCTCACGAAGTTGCGGAGGGCCTCACTAAGTAGCTGAGGCTGGCCACAAACCTGCGATCCTCCGGTCTCCACCTCCCAAGTACTGGGATTACAAGCGTGCGCCACCACGCCCAACTAGTTTAGAATTATTTTGAACCAAGGTGTGGAATGAACCTCTTCAGGACAATGTGAGGCCCAGTTGCTGCACAGTGAGCTAGTACTTCAACACACCTTGCTCTGCTCTTGCCTGAAGCCCAGCAGGGAAACAAAGATAATATATAAAAGGTAGCATTAGTTTTATGCAAATTATTTGTTTTGTGGGAAAATGAGTCCATTTGTGTTGAGTAACACCCTAAAAAGTAAAGAATGCTGTACAGATTTTCCCATAGCTGTTCTATGAAAGTAATTTATTCTCCAAACTACAAGAATGGTAAATACACCGTAGGTTTTTAAGATGTTTTCATTCTCTTCTAATGTTCATGGATACCGGTTCTGTTCTTGTGTGGAGGACTGGGAGGGGTTAGAGAAAGGAAGGAGAAACCTGGGAGAAGAGAGCCTGCCTTCTCCACTTGATTTTTCAAAGGATGAAGTCCTCCAATAACCTTAGAACCAGCTGGGCGTGGCAGTGCACACCTGTGATCCCAGTACTTGGGAGGCTCAGATTGCAGGTTCAAGACCAGCCCCAGCAACTTAGTGAGGCCCTTAGCAAGCTAGCAAGACCCTGTTTGAAAATAAAATATAAAATAGGGCTGGGAGTATAGCTCAGAGGTAGAATGCCCCTGGGTTCCATCCCCAGTACCCAAAACAAAACAACAACAAACCCTTAGAACCAGTAGAGGTTAAGTAAACATGTGAAAGCAAAGCTTTGCAGGAACTCCCTCTCTAAAACCCTTTCGAGGAGGGCACCATGTTTCATGGTCATGGCTCTGTGGCATGACTTTCAGTGTAATTAATGCAGCGAGGCAAGGCCTCAGCATCACGGCCAAACATAGTGCATAATTACAGGAAATAGGAAGAGTGGAATTTGTCAAAAGGTGACAGAAAGCAAAATGGAAATGGTGACTATAGTGGGAATTTGTCTGGTGCCACCAGTAGTTACTTCTCCCCGGGTGTTTCTTGGCCTAATTCTGGCGTAGATACTTCTAGATGGTTGATTGTGAGCCTTGCCCTTCCTCGCCAAAGTACCTGAATCAAAAGTCTTGGGAAAATATTTCCCGAGGCTGGAAAATAGAAGGTGTAGTATCATGGCCATGAACTGGTCTCCCAGCGTCTGAGCTGATGGATTTTCCATTTCACCTGGCCCCCAAGTTTGTAGGAAATCTACTGGCGTCCCCTACTTATACAAAGAGTCGATCTTTGTCCCTTTGGCAGGTTAAGTTCCTGGAAAAGACCTGACAAGTCAGAGTGATGTAAGTCAATTTTGAAATTTCCCATAGAAACAGTATAGAATAGGAATTTATAATCCTGACCAAGAGCTCGACACCAGCTTTTTATAGAAATCGTTTCTGGTTCCAGATTTCACCAATTAAAGAAGGTATTCTAGTATTTCATAACCTAAGATTTTTATGTAATTTTACTAAAAGGTCGTGGTAAGCCATATGGATTCCTTTTTAAAAGTTGTTCTACTGCATTTTTATTTTAAGCAACAATATGGCAAAAATATGTCTGCATGCAGGGACGATTCAGGAAACATTTTGACAAGTTTCTTCAAGGAGACCTAGAGGCACTCAATGGCTCTTTCATGAAGAAATTACATTTTCTCTTATCTCGAATTCCACTATGTCTAGCACAAGTTTTAAAGAATGAGTATCTTGGTGGATCAGTTTGAGGTTGGATTCATCTCCTTATGATTGCCACATAAGTCCCTCTGTGCTGCCAGCCATGGTTATGGTGGATACTAACACAAGCAGGCTAATGGCTGTCATTCACGGCGGTGTCCCTCCACAATTGCCCCTTATCAGTGAGAGAGAATCTCGTGTCCCCACTTCCTGCTCATCCCAACCCATTTGCAAAACTCATTTTATTCCTTAGATATTGCTGTGGCCTTATTCTGCTTCTGTATCTAGGTAAATTTTATGTACAAAGATTTCAAATACTTATCTAAAAAGTATCCGTCATCAGTCATGGCCATGCGGTTCGATCCTGAGTACCCAGAAAGAAAGGACTGAATACGGTTAAGCAAATCTTATTATTAAATCTTAATCTGCATCTCTTAGATGGATCAGTAGCTTATGACGATAAATGTGACTATAATGTAAGGAATTGAAAGCCATGATAAGCGGTGGCCTCACAGCCCCTGTGTATGTTCTGTGTACACACACAAATACAGATGTAGGCATGGATTGTTTGATGCATATAAAGCTAAGGTCAAAATGAACCCAGTTTCCCCAGATTCTGACAAAGCACAAAATAATTGGAAAAAAAGGAGTTCAATATTTTAGTCATAAACGTCCAAAACACATTGCTACTTGAGAGTGTTTTTGTCTTGCTAACCACAGAGAACAGTTGGAGAGTGGATCATTTTATTTCGATTGCTTCTCCGGCACTGGCCCTGAGGGACAGACTTGATGATCTAATAGGTCTTTTCCATCTCTAATATCTATAATTTTGGCTTTTCTGTGGCAGTTTCTTATTGCTTCAAATAAGCCATCTTAATTCAAAAAACATACATCTGGATTTGACCTGCCTAATATATGTCAAGAAGTGTGTGTCCCTCTAAAGTCCCACCAGGGACTCTGAGAGACAGAAGACACTGAAAGGAAGCAGGGAAGGGGGAGGGGGGCTATGAATTGAACAATTTTGCTTTATTTATTTATTTTAAGTTTTTACTTTTCAGTATCGAGATTATCCCTTAGGCCTTTGTAAATAATTTGCTAGTTAAAATTTAATCTGAGCATTAGTACATTGTTATTTTAGCAATTGTTTTAAATTATTAACTCTGTTTCTTGGAAGTTGTCCACTATGTTTCACAGATTTTAGTCATCATCTCTGACCAATTCTTGGCCTCGTGTCCACTCAGCAGCCGCTCAGACTTGACTGTCTGTGCATTGCTCCAAGTGTCTACCAGCGGTGGTCCTCTGGCCAGGTGTGTTGGGAGCATTATTACAACTGCATGATTGCCATCTTCTCCCCAGCTAACTACATCACCAACACAGTGAATTAGCTTCTAGAAATGTACGAATGTGCAGCCTCTACTGTGGTGCTCAGGACCTACAGCTGGGTGATCTGCTAGAATAGCTATCCTTTGTTCTCCTGCCCAGCGATTTTAATTTAATATGTAGGTCTCGTGAGCTGCCTTCAGTTAATATTTTCTCCTGTGCATATTTAGTTACTTCCTGAGATTATTCTTCCAGACAGGACCAAGAGAGGGCCACGTCTGTGTGTCTTGTTGTCCATCAGTCTATCTTTGTCTTCCCTGAAGACTAATTTAGCCAGAATGCCAAGTTACATGGTCTGCACCCTTTACCATGTCCTTATAATTTGCAGCAGATCAAACCAGAGTAAAAATTAACATTGCAACTATCAAGTAAGATTTCGCACATTGATTCATTCAACAAGTATTTGTTGACCACATGCTATATATTTCACGCACCTCATTAAAGTACACTAGAGTGTCCCCATGTATGTTACACAGGACTGCAGCTAGAACTTAGCCTCTGATGTTACCTTTGAGTTGAAATTAGTCAAAAGATAACATTTGTTTCTATAGTTTCATTATTTAAACTAAAATGCCTTCACAAAGAAAGTCCTCTCTCCTAGTTCTGTGTCTGGGCTGTCACTGAACTGGGAGATGTAGACAAGTCATTCAACCTCCCTGAGCCACAGTTTTCTCATCACAAATGGGCATAGTAATCCCATCACCTGCTTTCCAGAATTATGGTGAGGTTCACATGAGATAATGCTTGTAGAAAGAAGTACCTCGTGAACCATAAACCTTTGTTCAAATATGCATGTAAAATATATATTCTGATGGATACCAGCTGAAACCAAATGATGAAGATAAATCAAGGAAAATGCCCCAAGAGCTAGTAGCAATTTGGATGTCTTCAATATCTATCAGTCTTTAAGAGAAGAGCCTCATTTATAAGGTAGCTCACAGGAGAACCCTGAGTAGAACAGGCCAGTTGCAGAGGTCCACACAGGTAGATGCAGAATATCACTATCATATTTTTCTTTTCAAGTCAACTGGGAATGAACCTGAAAGACAGATGGGAGTTTGTTTGTTTGTTTGTTTGTTTGTTTGTTTTCCCACATAGATTGGTGGTTCTCCCACCCTGAATGAACACGGATTGATGCCTGGGTCCCACTTCCGGGAATTAATTGGTCTAGGATACAGTCTGAGCCTTAAGATACTTAAAATCTCCTCAAGCAGTTCTAATGTATCACTGACTAGCGTTGAGAAAAGTCACTGTGCTAGAGAGATGAAAAAGACCTCCAGAAGTCTAGTGTATCTTTAAGATAAGATTTATAGACACACAGAGATAACTGTCAGCACTAGAAGAATATATGTGTCTAATGAATGGTAGAGAAAGTCGCTGGGACCCGTAGGTCTCCGGCAACACGCTCTGTAGCTTAGATTGACATTTCACTATTGGAAAATCAGAGCAGGAGGAAAAAAGGCAGCAGGAGTTTAAAAAAAAAATCTTTCCATAATTGTTAAAATTCCTATCTAAAAATTTGTTCCAACCAGTAATATGATCACTATAGAGTGAGTCAAGTGTCTACAGGTATTTGTAAACATGAATGTGTTATTTTCACAATTCTTGTTCCCTGTGGTAAATATTTATGTAACGGCTAATCTGAGCGCTTTTAACCAGTCATGGCTGGTTCCTTTAATGTGCAGACAATTTGATTGCGACTGACTTGTAGTCTCAGGTTATTTACAAAAATGCCCCCCTCCTTTCCCACCCCCCCAAAAAAACCTTTTAGCAAGAAAGTGGCATTTTATGCCTAGCAAAATAACTGCATCAGCAATTGGAAAAGTATGTGATACTTAGCACAGTCCCCAAATAAAATAAGAGAAACAAAAGATCAGCTTTTCACGTGGGGCTCAGGGTCCAGTGCCCAGAGTACTGTCTTGATTCATGCCCAAGGGTTCAGCGGGACCCTTAATGTTGTGGCGAAAAGAAAGTTACCCTCATGTGCTTTTCAGTTCTGGGGTTTTTGTCGTTGTGAGTGTGTGTGTGTGTTGTTTTGTTGATTTGGGGTTGTTTGTTTGTTTGTTTGTTTTCCTGCCACTAAACTATACCCCAACCCTCAAGTTCTGTTTTTAATCACAGAAAAAGTCAAACGAATATAAAGCTAAAAACTCCATTTCTAGTGTCTTCAATAAGATTTTAATTGGGGAAAGACAAAAATGTTCAGAAAGGTCCGGCCCTGTGGTCTTCCCATGGACCCTTCTCTTCCCTTCAGTGTGTGCGGAGTCCCCGTCTCACCTCCCTTCCCCAAGTCTGCATGCTTTGCCGGACGGCTCTGGCGTTCCTCCTCAAGGTTTTCTGGTGTCCCTGTTACTCGTGTCGCTCACTGTCACCGTGGTTAGCGTATTGAGATATTTAGAAGTCTAACTCTCGAGATCTATGAATCCAGCTGTTTGTATCCTTAACTAGCATTTTGCATTACGTTGAGGGGAAAGTTCATGATTGTCAAGTTGAAAGTTAAGAGTTTTAAGAGACGGCGAAGTTGGAAAGCAGAGTGATGACAGGGACCAGGGGTCAGGGGTGGCACTAGGACAGGTTTCCAGAGCCTGCTCCCTCACCTACCTTATCTAGAGGCCGTCCTCCAGAATGAGATTCCAAGCACTCCAGAGAGAAAGACCGTTCTAGAGCTTTGGAGCGAGTGCTGAACTCGCCCAGTGGCTGCGTGTGCATGGATGGTGTACATCACTAAACTCTGAGTCTGGGGACACCCTGTTTTATGTCTCAGTTATCTGTTTCCTCCCATGGTGCCTAGCCCAGTGCCTAGTACATGGTAGGCATTCAGTAAGTGTTTGCCAACATGAACTGAATTGATTCTGGAATTGATATGGAATTATATATACTGCTCATCTTGATCTTAAGGGAATAACTCTAGCCATATGACTTTTCTATTCAACTGGACCATTCTAATGAAAAGATAGTATACTGCCAGGGCGAAAACAACAACTTAAAAATGTACTGAGTAAGCCAGCCATGGTGGTGCATACCTGTAACCCCAGTACTTGGGAGACTGAGAGAGGAGGATCACAGGTTCAGGACCAGCCTCAGCAACTTAGGCCCTCCACACCTTAGTGAGACCCTGTTTCAGAATAAAAAATAAAATAGGGCTGGAGGTGTAGCTCAGAGGAGGAATGCCCCTGGATTCAATCCCCAGTACAAAAAATAATAATAATAAATGTACTGAGTATTGTTTTCCATTTCTTAGTGCTCTTTCAGTCCAAATATTCTTTCTCCCTATGATGTGCAAATCCTGACCATCTCCCCCAAAGCATCATTCTTTCATTTTACGAATGGATAAATTACATACAATAAAGTTCACTCTTTGAAGTATATGATTTGATGTTTTGACAAATGTATATCATCATATAACCACTATCACAATTAAGATACAGAGCATCTTTGCTGCTACAAAAATGTCAGTCTTCTCCTCTATCACCCCCACCCTGCATCCACTGATCTGTTTTCAGACCCCATAATTTTCCCATATCTAGAATGTTGTCTAAGTGCAATCATCCATATATAACCTCTTTGAGTCTGACTTCTTTCACTTGGCATAATGCATTTGAAATTTACCCATTTCTTATATGTATCATAATCCATCTCTTTTTATTGCTTAAGAGTGTTCTATTCCATGGGTGTGCCACATTTTCTTTATGTAATGAACATTTGAGTTATTTCCAGTTGTTGGCAATTATGAATAAAACTTTCATAAAAGTATGTAAATATTCACATATATATCCTCAGCTCTTGAGTTTGGTGTGTGTGTGTGTGTGTGTGTGTGTGTGTGTGTGTGTGGTGCTAGGGATTGAACCCAGGGGCATTCTACTTCCAAGCCACACCCCAGCCCTGTTTTATTTTTTATTTGAAATAGTTTCTCCCTAGGTTGCTGAGGGCCTCACTAAGTTGCTGAGGTTGGTCTGGAACTTGCAATCCTCCTGTCTCAGCCTCCGAAGTACTGAGATCACAGGCGTGCACCAGCATGCCCGGTGAGTTTGTGATTTTAAAGTAGTCCTATTTACCTGTTTCTTTTTATGTGTAAGTATGTTAGCTAAGAAACTTTGCTTACTATAAAGTTATAAATATTTCCTTGTGTGTCTTCTAGAAGTCTTCCAGTTTCTTATGTTTGATCTATGGTTCATTTCTAGTTATTTGCATATGGTATGCAGTAAGATTGAGGTTAATTCTTTTGCATATGGATGTCCAATTGTTTCAGCATTATTTGTTGGAAAGACTATTATTTCCCTATTGAATTGTCTTGGCACCTTTGCCGAAAATAAGTGCACCATATATATGTAGGCCAATTTTGGATCTCTCTTCTACATCTCTACCTATATGCCAGTACCATACTCACTTGATGACTTTGAGTGTATGCTAAATTTTGAAATCAGATCATTCATCCTCTCAACTTCATTCTTTTTCAACATTTTTGGGGGGCTGTCAAGAGGTCCTTTGAGTTTGTATTTAGATTCAGCCCGTCACTTTCTGCAGTGAGGCCTGGTGGGATTTAAAAGGAATTGAACTGCATCCGTCATATGAGTATGAAGAACCTCTTAACAGTACCATCTTCTGTTCATTATCTCTCCATCTGTTTAGCTCTTTTTAGATTTTTCCTAACAACATTTTGTAGTTCTCATTGTACAGGTCTTGCAACATATTTTGTTTACATTTCTACTAAGTGACCTTTTTCCTGCTTTTCAGTTTTCTTAATTTCAGTTTCTTCTTGGTCATTGCTAGTATATAGAAATAAAGTTGATGTCTTATTGACTTTGCGTCCTGCAACCTTGCTAAACTCTAGTAACGTTTTCGTCGGTTTTTTTGGTGTTTTCTATATAGACATTTTTATTGCTGATAAATAGAGGCAGTTTTATTGCAACATTTCCGATGAGTATGGCTTTTATTCCTGTTGCCTTGCTTTATTTCACTGGTTGTGATAGTGAAACAGAAGTCACGAGAGTGGATATCCTCGCTTTATTCTTGACCTTAGGGGGAAAATGGTCAAACTTTCACCATTAAGATTGATGTTAAGCCGGGTATAGTGTACACACCTCTAATCCTAGCGCTTGGGAGGCTGGGATAGGAGGATCACAGGTTCAAGGCCAGCCTCAGCAACTTAGACTCTCTTTCAAAATAAAAAATAGAATAGGGCTGGGGGGTGTAGCTCAGTGATAGAATGCCCCTGGATTCAATCCCTAGTATCACAAAACTAAAATAAAATTGGTATTAGTTGTGGGTTTTTCATGAATGTCTTTTGTCAAAATGAAGAGCGCCATTGTTCTTTGTCTGTTTTATATATGTATACGATGTCTTATTTTGGAATTACTAATACTTGTCCATGTTTATCACTTAGGGCATTGATATAAAAGAACTTAAAATTTGCTGCCAACAAGTTCTTTTTTTTTAGTACACCAAACTGTATCTGTCCTGAAGCTAGGCTTTAATTTCTTACTATTTCTAGAATTTCAGCAATATTGGATGCTCCTTTATCCAGCTCACCTTGTCACGTGGGTGGCTGTAATGTGCCTAGTAATAAGCCCTTCCACATAACAATTTGTTTCTTTTCAAAAGGCAGTGGACATGTGATCAGTTGTCCCCTCCTGTCTCACAGGAGCCTGGATAAACAGACCCGTCTGTCACCACACAGGAGTCATGTTCCCCTTATACCAAAGCTCAGACCAGCAAACTGCCCTGACATCACTGCTATTTAAAAAAAAATACTTTTTCTTATCTTTACATTATCTATTGGATATTTTTTAAATAGGTATATGACACCATGAAAAATCTTTGAATGGTTTATGGTTAGTAACGTCTCTCTCACCCTCTTCCCATTCATTTCCTTGTACTTAACAATCCCCAGGCAACTGGGCAGCACTGGACATCTCGTACTGACCCACTTATTACTGAACTGACACCAGGGACCTGTTTTGTAGAGGAAGCAGAACTTTCACATTTATTTCTAAACCCAAGACTTTACCCAAAGCCTACCATTTTCTGCAGTCACTAAAACCCCTAGAGTTTCTTGTTGAGAGTTCATATCAGAGCTTGGTACAGCGATGCACACCTGTAATTCCAGTTACTTGGAAGGTTGAGTTGGGAGGATTGCAAGTTCAAGGATAGCCTCGGCAATTTAGCAAAACCATGTCTCCAAATAAAAGATGAAAAGGAAACCGGGTGTGATGGCGCACGCTTGTAATCCCAGTACTTAGGAGGCTGACACAGGAGGATTGCAGGTTTGTGGCCAACCTCAGTAATTTAGTGAGACCCTGTTTCAAAATAAAAAGATAAAATAAGGCTGAGGGCGGAGTTCAGAGGTAGAATGCTCCTGGGTTCAATCCCCAGTACCAAAAAAAAAAAAAAAAGATAAGGCTAGGGATGTAGCTTAATTTAGAGTATCCCAGGGTTCAACCCCCAATACTGAAAGGGCTGCCATGGCTAAATGAGGTCCACGTAAGATCTCAGAATGGAAGAAGTGTCAGGTCACTGCAATAGAGGAAGGACTCTGAGATCCCAGTGAAGGTGACAATCCGCATGTCTAAGTCAGGACTGCAGACAAGCGCTAAGTATATGTATCTCCAGCTTCTCTTCCTCCTGGTGACATCACAGGAGTGGTGGGCTTGGTGACTGGTAGGTTTAAAGGACTCTGTGAGGGAAATAAGCCACTGAACCTACCCTTCGTCTGAGAAAAAAATCATTTCACTGCTGAATCATGTTTAGAAATTTAAGAAGAAAACGGAAAATTTGGTTGAGAAATGGTTTGTTTCTTGCAAATACGCAGTTAGCAGCTCGCACTCTTCTCTTGCGACGACCGCCCAGGGCTTGACCTTCCTCCTTCGGTCTGAAGCTGGGGCTCTGCCACCCTCTTGGGTCTGAGTAGGGCTGCGGCCATCGCTGTCAAAAAGGCTCTCTCGAAGGCTATAGGTGTGCGTGCTTACACCATGCATCTAAGTGTGTATTTCTCCCTCTCCCTGCCCCCCGGCCTGGAGGGAGACGCGTGTGTGATAAGAACAGTGACCGTTTCACCAGGTCCTCGGAGCTGCTGTGTGTCTTTCACAAAGAATATGCACAGGAAGGTGCGAGAGGCAAATGTTAGAAGGAAGACAGATTGCTCCTGGGGGGCAGCACCCCACCCCACCTCTGTCCCCTCACACCGCCTCCTTTGTCCTCATAGCATTTGTTACCACTGTCATACGTAGAGCCAGCCATCACCCCACTGGAAAGTACGACTTAGCATGTTCATGACACATCCCACACTTAGAGCAGCGTGTGCATGGCCTGGCACGGGGACTTCATGAATATTTGTGAATTAATGAACAAATGAATAAACAAACGGAAGCCAGGGAGGCGGCACCACGCCCGTGACCTCGAGTTCCCCAGCGCCCATAGTTAGAATGGGGCACCCCCAGACCCAAGGCACAGTGAGCTTTGTGTGTAGAGGGAAGAACTGGTATGTCTACATGTTTTCTGTGGCACGTGGACACTGTTGTGGTTAATAAAGGTCATCTAACACATGATGGAAGACTTGTGATCGTTACACATTTTCTCGTTCGGTGGCTCCCAGAAGCACAACTGCTTCCACGTAGCTGTCCTTAACATTCTTTTATATTACCTAATACATATTTTTTCACCATAATATGTGTTTTCTAACATTCCTTCATCTATTATAAAGGTGAAAGTTACAGATCCTAGGCTTATTAAGCCAAAAAAATAAGTTAATCTTACTTAGGTTAATGTTAAAACAGAAGACTGTGGTATTTTCCAAAGGTCAGTACCTAAAATCGTCTTTTCTTCTACTTTCATAGTGTCTGAGATGAAAATCCCACGGCCTCGAGACTATCAGCTTAAGCCTTTCTCCTCCTAGGTTTATAATTTAGGAATGCATTTCTGGAAGAACACTTTGGGGCCTTTCTTCATTAGGTGACAATGGTACCCCATCCTTGCTAGGAAAGCCAGAAAGGGAAAGTTTCCTGGTTGGTTCTGGGTGGAAGCAGAACCAGGCTCGTCTGGATCAGCTCAGCTCAGAAAATGAGAGACCGTGGCGTCGCAAGGGCAGCCGTTGCTGTGTCTTAGACTGACCCAGGCGTGTGACCTGTCAGCGGCGGCCTTGGTTTCCAGGCCCTCTGCGTTAAGATGGGCTGGCTTCTTCCATACCACACGAGCCTGTGCAAGAAAATAGTGAAGGGAAGTGGGTTATCATCTGTGTTCCTTTTCTAGGACCACTGCAACAAAATGAAAAACAACAGAAATGTAATGTCTCGCAGTTCTGGAGGCTGCAAGTCTGAATCGAGATGTCAGCAGGCTTGGCTCCTTCTGAGGATCCCGTTTGGTGCCTCTCCTTGATTTTGATGATACCGCCATTCTTGGTATTCCCTGGCTCGTAGAGGAAATCACTCTGACAGCATTAGTACAGGGCATTTTTCTGTCTCTTTTTTAAAAGGACACCAGTCGTATTGGATTAGGGCCCACCCTAGTGATCTCACCTTAATCTGATTCCGTCTGCAAAGAGCCTATTTCCCAATAATGTCCCATTCACTGGCACGAGGGATCAGAACTTTAACATATCTTTTCAGAGAACACAATTAAACCTATAACACCATCTAATTACCATTACATCATGACATTACTTATAAATAAAATTAGTTCCAGCATAAGACCCATAGAAATGGCCTGGTTGATTTTATTATAGTGAAACAAATTGCAAAGAGAGAGAGAAGAGAAGAAAGAAAAGATTCGACATGACACAGTAAATGATAGGTAAACAAATTTGGCCTCATTACCTTTTTGTTATAAATAAGGATTTTCAACATTCTTGAAAAATGTTCATTGCAGCCTACCTCTAGAACAGTGAAATCGCAGTGCATCTCCCTTTTGCCTGTTCATTTGGGGTCGAGGCTGGCTCGTCTTCATCAGCAGGGTTGCTTGCGAGCGAAAGTGAGGGTGGTCAGGGAAGCTGGTCTCCGGTATCATCTGATCCTAACCTTCCTGCAGCCGCCACAGAGCACTCGCAGGTGGCCTAGTGGTCTGGACACTCCAGGTTGGAGATGGTAGAAGCGCGTCACTCAGCACCAGCAAGTCCCCTCTGCCCTTGAATATCGGGACCTGTCACACACTACCTGGGTGGCCCACCCATGCTCTGAGCCAAGGCCAGTGGTTCACAGCTCCCTTCATTAGATTTTATTATATGTTGTTATAATTCTAATTGAATTAAAAGTACATATTGAATCCAAATACAAACACCTTACGTTTACACAGACTTTGCATTTTACCAAATACTTTCATCTCCGTTATCACATCCAAACCCCCAGATTTCCCCAAGGTTAGATCACAGCATCATGTTTTAGGGTACCGCAACCTTCTTGACTTTCTTTTATTTAAAGTCTGACTCTTTAATATCACTGTATAATTGTGTTTATATGAGGATTGGAAAGAAGACAGTCTCCACATGTTCATTTCAGCCTGGGTGGCTAAACAGCTTATAATAGTGAATGCATGAAAATGGCCTCGATTGAATAAATTAGCAAAATCACAAAAGGAAACCACGATAGGAAATAGTTTTACACGTGTAATTGCCGAACCCCTCTAGTGAACGTGTCAATCTGTACTAACTAAATAAATTTGTTTATAGACATGTTCTGTATTCGCTTCCACTTTTTCATAGCCCTCTGCCAAACAAAATCCCACTAGAAGTAGGATGTTCACACCCGAGTAGGAGTTTCTTGGATAAATATTTTTACTATATGGAGACCAAAACCACTTTTACAAATTTCAGACTTTGATTGAAATACTATATTATTTCTTTAGGTTCTCTCTCTCTCCCATCTTTTCTCCTTGTGTGTTTGCTCCCCTCCTCTGCCTCCCACGGCTGTGATGAAAGAGAGGCTGGCTGTGTGCACAGGAGGCCTGTGGTCCTGAGACTGGGGGGACCAGCCTGCCCAATCTCTGCCTCCACCAAATGGACTACAGAGACAGAGAAAGGTCCATTTGCAGAATAGCCTTCCTCCCCCTCCTGAAGCCTCGTTGAAATGATTCGTTGAATTACTTGAGTGTGGAGATTGTATGTCCTGAGGCTGTATTTTATAGAATGCCTGGTTATATTTCACTTGAGTGCTATATGAATAGAATACATAAAGGTAGCATTCATTCAGCACCCCTTCAAGAAATCATGGTAAGAGTGATGGAAATACATCAGATACATCCTTTCTTTCTACGGATGACTCTGACCTCAGCATTTGCCAACTAGTTTAAAAGAAGAGTCGCAACTGACTTGTTAATTCCCTAGTGTAGAGTCGGTGCTGAGTTCTGCATAGGCCTCCTAAAGATTTATTTTGTTAATTTGGCTAGTATCAAAATAAAATGGTTTAAAAGTATTTTACTTGTATTAACTTCTACTAATAGTGAAACTGAGAACATTTCTTTTTTGATATGCTAAACCTAAACCTCCTCACTGTTTTTCAGAGACAATGTGACCAGTAAATAGTTGACTTGAACAATAGTGTGGTCGGGGGTTAGACCAGTGCATGATCCTAATCGCTGTGACCCCAGATGCACACCTTCTATGATTAATTAAAACAATACCCGAAGCTGGCAAGGTGACACGCACCTGTAATCACGCACTCAGGAGCTGAGACAGGAGGGTCACAGGTTTGAGGTTAACCTCGGCAACTAAACAAGACTGTCAGCAACTTAGCGAGACCCTGTTTCAAAATAAAAAATTGAATAGGGCAGGGGGTGTAGCTCAACAGTGTATAAGAGTTCCTTTTTCTCCATATCCTCTACAGCACTATTTTTCTTGGTTTTTGTTTTTGTTTTTGTTTTGTTTTTGTTTTAGTTTTAGTAATAACCAGGCTAACTGGAGTGAGATGTTTTGATTTGCATCACCCTGATGGCTAATGGTATTGAGCATTTTTCATATAATTGTTGGCCATTTGTATTTCTTCGTTGTGAAGTGTCAGTTCAAATCATATGCCCATTTTTTAATTGGGTTATTTTTTTTTTTTTTTTTTGCGGT